>ML297459.1:335-11715 GCA_005239495.1 Nicotiana undulata
TTCTTCCTAAAATTCAAAAATTAGACCCCGAGCCCACGTGGTCGAAACTCGAGGTTCGGACCAAAACCCGATCACCCATATCCCCACGATTAAGAATATACAATTTGTTTTAAGATTCGACCCCAAATTGGGGTTGAATCACCCAAAAGTACCAAAAACCTAACACTACCCATTTACCCCAATTTCTACCTTAAATTGCATGTTTTAGGCTTAGGAATTCAATAAAGATTAATGGAAAATGAAGAAAACAAGTTAAGATTCACTAACCCACGAAGTATTGGTGAAAGGAAGCTTCAATGGATGCCTAAGGGGCTTGGAGAAGGAGGAGTTCGTGTATTTTGGAGGAATCCCGTCTAAACACTGTTCTGGAAATTAATATTTCAACTGGGCAATTTTCGCACCTGCGGTATCGCAGGTGCGGAAAAAGGATCGCACCTGCGGTATCGCAGGTGCGCAAAAAGTATCGCACCTGCGGAAAAGAAACTGCTCCTGCGGAGCCGCCCTTGCGGCGCCTGGATCGCACCTGCGAGAATAGTTCGCACCTGCGAGAGTGGAACCACAGGGGCGGTCCCGCGCCTGCGGCTGGGCAATCGCACCTGCGGTCACACCAGCTGTTGTGCACCAGCAGTGGTTTCTGCAGGTTTTTGGCCTCGCGCGGGGTCCGGGAGGCACCTGGGCCAACCCGAGCCCCCGTACAAATATACCAAGAAGTCCTAAATCACTAAGCTCGAACCTTCGGAACACGAAAAACAACAGCGGAACTCGAAATCAACCCCCAAAACTTATTTAATCAAATCTTAAGAACTTTAAAATTCTAGAATTCACTTCAATACGTCGAACCGACCTAAACTACTCGGAATGACTTCAAACTTTGCAGATATGTTATAAATGACACAACGGGACTATTACCGATCTCGGAATCTCATTCGGACCTCGGGACCATAACATCACTTTCCAAGTCACATTTCAAATTCTTTAAAACCTCAAAACCTCATTTTTTATCCGAAACCACTCAATTCACGCCCATTTTACCCCAAATTCCACAGATAAGACAAATAGTATATAATAAACCTGTTTCGGGCTCCGGAACCACAATACGGACCCGGTAACACGGTTTTCACATAATTATTTATTTTCAAAATCCTTTATTATTTTTAGAAAACAATTTTCTTTAAAAATTCATTTCTCAGGCTTGGGACCTCGGAATTCGATTCCGGGCATATGCCCAAGTCCCATATTTTCCTACGGACCCTCCGGGACAGTCGAATCACGGGTCCGTTTACCAGAAATGTTGACCAAAGTCAACTATATTCATTTATTAATTATCGAAACTCATTCTTTTTATCAGTTTTTCACATATAAGCTTCCCAGATACACGCCCAGGCTGCGCACGCATATCGATGTGAGGCTAACGGAGGCTCTCAAAGCCTCGGAACACAGATATAGCTTAAATTACATAAGATGACCTTTTGGGTCATCACACGTCCTCACCATCTGTGAGAGAATAGAAGAACAAGTTTCAGTATATCATTGATTGCACGATAGAATATGAACAAAGAGAGGTTTCCTAACACCCTATAGCCTCCTGAAGATAAGTACAGACGTCTTCATACCGATCCGCAAGACTCTACTGGGCCTGCCCGGGACTCGTGAGACTTACATGAACCTAGAGCTCTGAGACCACGTTGTCACGACCCGAAATCCTAACTCAGGTCATGATGGCGTCCAACAAATGGGTTAGGCAAGCCAACATAAATTTCACTAAGTGCTCTTCTTTAATTTGATTAAAAGTTCGACATTTACCACATTTGAAAAATTAAAACATAATATCTAAAGATGATAACCCAGTAATAGATAAAATAGCCATAACGAAACGTGAGCTGATATACGAGCATATATATATGTACAGCTCAAAATCTCAAAATAACCACTACGTATGTGTGCCAGGAACTAGTGTCACGGGCATACTAACAAGCTAACCAAAAGATAGAATATACAATCCCACTGTCTGAATAAATAGACGGGAAACAAAAATAAATGAAACTCCATGGTGCTGCCGGGGATCGCCAGAAGAAGCAGCTCACCGTGAAGTCAGGTCCGCTACGGTCAATATCTAGCTCCGGTCTGATAACCAGATGCACTAGCCTCAGGACCTGTACAGTTAAGTACAGAAGTGCAGCATGAGTACATAATATGTACCCAGTGAGTATCCCATCTAATCTCGAATAAGTAGTGACGAGAGGTCGACTTGACACTCACTAAGGTCCAGCAGTATAATATAACAATGAAAAAATGAAAGCAGTAGACATATAAGACAGTGAGTAGCAAATATGTATAGGGCATAGGATACCAAGTAATACAGAAGACAAATAACAATTTCCACTTTCTCTTTCCCCAAATATTTGCAAAATCAATATCCACGAAATAGTACCAAATAGACATGCGCACACAACAAATAAGACAACCGGCCGGAGTCAGAATAAATATCTATGCACTGCCGAGGATCGATCGGCCCGTCCCATAAGTGCACTCATACCATAGTACAATCTCACCTATGCACTGCCAAGGACCGAACTCCCCGTACCACAAGTGCATCTCTCAATGTAATCATATCATATCATAGTATAAATCTCGTCCATGCACTGCCGAGGATCGAACGGCCCATCCTAAAAGTGAACCTTTCAATCCGTCGTGGCATATGGCCCACTCCCATGAGAGTGGGGAAAATCACACATCGCTCGCGGAATGTAAATTGCGAAGCGGTCACATGCACATATAATGCTATTAAAATTTACCTTCCATAAAAATTTCCTTTCAATTATACAAGTCCATGAACTCTCAGGGAAACAAAAATATACATAACATGAATTCATAACATATAAGTCATTGCAAGACAGAATATATGGCATGCGGTGGGCCTAACTACCCGGACATAACAATAGTAGTTGCTATGTACGGACTCTCATCACTTTGTACGCACGTATCCCCCAAAACAAATACATACAACACATAGAACACATATGGGGACAGTTCCCTCTTACAAGGTTGGAAAGGAGACTCACCTCGTGTCGAATCTACCCCTCGGACCAAGGATGCGCCCGAAACTCTGAACTCTACACCCGAGGACTCGCAACTTAACAGTAGCAAGGTCGTGGTGTGTTCTTCCCAAGCTCATAAGTCTCTAATGCTGGTGGAAAATGAATGAGAGGGGTGAAATCCCAAGTTTTGAAGAATATATATTGCCTGGCCTATAGGGATTCCGCACCTGCGGCACGAGGACCATACCTGCGGTCTCGCTTCTGCGAGCTTGGGCTCGCACCTGCGGAAATTGGCAAAGAGGCTGGGGATCACACCTGCGGAGGGGTTTCCGCACCAGTGGACCCGCTCCTATAGAAAATGTTTTGCACCTGCGGTCAACGGGGACCTCCCTGCGGTCCCGCTTCTACGACTGGGAAACCGCACCTGCGGTCACACCAGATCAGGTGCACCAGCAGCTATTTTAGCTAGTTTTTAGCCTCGTGGGGGTGTCCAGGAGGCACCTGGGCCCACCCGATCCCCCGTCCAAATTTACCAACAAATCCCAAATCATAATACGGACTCGCTCGAGCTTTTGAAACACTCGAAACAACGCTAAAACTCGAAATCACACCCCAAAACCCCCCCAAATACATAACTTAAGAACTTCAAGTTCTTGATTTCTATAACGACGCGTCGGACCGACCCATACTACTCGGAATGACTTCAAATTTTGCAGGAAAGTCATAAATGACGTAATGGAACTATTTCCGGTCTCGGAATTCATTCGGACCTCGATAACACAAAATCACATTCCAAACCAAATTTCAAACTTAAGGAAATCTGTATTTCTATATTGGGTACCAAAATGCTCTTGGGTCATCGAAAACCCGTTCCGAACATACGCCCAAGTCTGAAATCATCATACAAAACTACTGAAACTGTCCGAACTCGATTCCGAGGTCGTTTGCTCAAAACGTTGACCGAAGTCAAACTTGGCCAAAAAGGCCAACCTTAAGGAACCAAGTGTTCCTATAGCACTCTAAACACTTCCAAATCCCGAACCACCCGTCCTCGCAAGTCATAAATCATGAGAAGCCACTATGGAAGTTTCATCTTGGGGAACAGGGTCCTAATACGCAAAACGACTGGTCGGGTCGTTACAGTTTGGGTACTTAGGTAAATCTTAGTACAACCTTCCATCCACAGACCAACGAGCAGGCAGAGCGGACTATTCAGACGCTTGAAGATATGTTGCGTGCTTGTTTTCTTGACTTCAAGGGCAGATGGGATGATCATTTGCCACTCATAAAATTTGCTTAAAATAATAACTTTCATGCTAGTATTCAGATGGAACCATTTGAGGCGTTATATGGTATGAGATGTAGATCTCCCATTGGGTGTTTCGAGATTGGGGAAGCTGAGTTGATAGGAGTAGACCTTGTGCATCAGGCTATGGAAAAGTTTAAGATCATTAAAGAGCGGTTGAAAACTGCTCAGAGTCATCAAAAATCCTATTCGAATGTTTGTCGGAGAGACTTGGAGTTCAAAGAAGATGATTAGGTATTCTTGAATGTTTCCCCCATGAAGGGTATAATGCGATTTGGAAGGAAAGGGAAATAAAGTCCGAGGTATGTCAGGCCGTACAAAATCATTCAGAGGATTGGTCAGGTGGCGCACAAGCTTGAACTCCCACCCGAGATGTCATTAGTGCACACGATATTCCATGTGTCTATGTTGAAGAAGGTAGTTGGCGATGTGTCAGCTATTGTGTCGGTTGAGACCATTGAGGTTAATTGTAAGGCCTCGTAAATTTTTTACCTGAAACCCGGGATTTCGTGGTGCTTTAGATTTATGTGTTATAATAGTAGAAATTCTTCGCGACAAGCTTGCTCGCCGCGGTTCGGACTTTTTGGATTGAACAGTACGCTACCGAGCTTGAGGAAAATATTTTGCAGAAATATGCATTTCTGCGGCCCATTATGCAGCCGCATAATCACTCTGTGGACCGCATAGTAGCCGCAGAGTGAGGCAGTCAACTTGGACAATTTTGAGGTCAATTTTTCGGCCAATTATGCGACCGCATAATCATTTTGCGGGTCGTATATTGGTCGCATAATCGTTCTTGGGCTTTTGCGAAGGGAGGTTCTGCGGTGCGTTATACGACCGTAGAACAGGTATGCGGACCGCATACTGGTCGCAGACCTTGGCAAAAACTCAAGCCTCTGAGGCCTACTTTTGTGTCACTGTGCGGGCCGCATAACCATTATGTGGTCGTATATGCGATCGCAGATCCGTGTCGGGACTCCAAATTTCTAAACTTTAAACCCGGTCTCATGTCGTAGAGTGAGAGAGTTATCCCCAACTAATTAATCCTAAATTATTGCATAAGACCTTGAAGATTGTCAATTGGATCTCACTAAGTCTTCTCCTTAAAGGTAAGAATCTATGCCCTAGCTCTTTATTTTGAAACTTCTACAAGAATGGGTAATTATCAAGGTAGTTCATGGGCTTGAGGGTTGTTTGTTTTGCATGCATGGGTGGTGAAGGAACATAGGATGAATGTGAGCTAAAAATTGTAAAGGATAGGGTATCGGTTGGTTGAATCTTTCACAAAAGGTCTTAAAAACATAATGCACGCCTAATGCTTGATAATGTGCTCAAATGGGATAGAGTATCGACCATCCTTCTAATTCTTGAATCAACTTGTGACATTCCTAAAATATATTGAAGGTGCTAAAGGTTCCGGAATTTATTGTGGAACGTAATGAAAGCTCTATTGAGGTATGTACCGCTAAAACCCCCTCTTTTTAGAAATTGAATCCCCTTGGTGTCCATGCAATTGGTGTAAGTTCCAACCTTGATTGATGTGGAAAATGCTATTCCAAATTTGCTTGTGTTGTAAGGATTTATGCTCAATATGTATTTCAATGCTCCCATTGTGCTATCTTGTCTCTTGAGGATGTGTTAAATATATGGAACGTGTGTTAAGTTGCCAAAGTATGTAAACACCTCTATATGCCCACGATTCAAAAAAATTCATGTGTGTACTTAGTATCTTGAATTGAAAGGCATGTTGACGAAGTAGATAATAATGTGAAACGTGGGAAAGGAACTCAAATTATGATATGCGGCCAAGTGCCAAATGTGATATAAAGATTATGGCAACTAGTGTCGAAGCAATTGAAATATATGAGAAAAATATGAAATGAGATGATTGATAGAAAATGGTAATGTCTTGAGTGATACGGCCTAGATGATCGGGCCATGATCGGACACCAAGTCGCATACATGGTGGTATCGTGCTGGAAATTGAAATCGGAATTGAAATGGGAATTGAGATTGTGGAAAATATCTCCAAGGAGATGACCTAGCCGATCGGGTCATGATCAGACTCAGTATAAGAGTACGGTGGTATTGTGAATAATGAGGTATCAATGCTAATAATGGCCCAGTTTAAAGTTATAAATTTCACTTGAAAGCTTATGTGATCCTTAATTTGATAATGTGGTGTTGTCTAAGGTTTTCATTTATTTCATGATTATTTCTTCTTGTATTATTTATCTTTCTAATGAGATGGTATTTAGTTATGCATACTAGTACTATTCGACAGTACTAACGTCGCTTTTTCCGAGGGGTGCTATATCTTTGAATGGATGTAAGTGGTTCCATAGCAGATAGTGTCGATCGCAGATAGTGGTGCATCCTCCTCTCAGCAGTCTTGGTGATCCCCACTTCTTCAAGGGGTCATGTAGTACATCTTTTGTTATACGTTTACCACATTTTGAGGTATAGTTGAGGCCTTGTTGGAAGGGTCACCGGATCATGTTGTATTTTAAACTCTTGTCCCACTAAATTGTAAACTATATGTATTTTCGGGAACTTAACTATGGCATAATGAATATAATGTAAAATGAGCTAGCAATGTTTACATGTATGATCTCTCCCCTGTTTAACTAATGGTAACGCGTCCCCTTTTGGATCATAAACGAGTCGGGTAGGAAAGGTCTAATAGGCTTGCTCGACCTGGTTCACTCGGTTAAGAGGCGGTCGCACTCCCCGAAGTTGGGGCGTGACATTAATGAAGAACTGTCATATGGAGAAATTCCAGTTTCCATTCTTGATAGGCATGTCCGAAAGTTGAGGAATAAAAATATTGCCTCCGTGAAGGTGTTATGGCGAAACCAGTAGGTTGAAGAGGCTACTTGGGAGACCGAGGAATAAATGAAGAAGAAGTATCCTTACTTATTTGTATAAGCTATGTAACAATTTTATGAAATTGTCGCCTATGAATTTCTGTATCATTTGTTCAGTTAATGTAAAGGTGCTCCTTTCTAAGTATATGGTCTGTGAGGCCACGATTGGTGTTGTTATGAGTTATGTAACTATGTTACATCATTGGATTATGTATATGTTTTTAGGATGTGTTTCTAGGGTCCTCTGACATGTGGATAGGCCCAGTGCCAGGGGACTCTTGGGCAAAAATGTTGGAAATTTAGGGAGTTAGCCAAATTTAGGGTTGTTGGTGTGTGGTATAAAGTGTCGGGGTAGGTGATAAATTGGATTTTTGCCTCGTTTTCCGTTCCTCTTTACCTTAGTTTTGGATATAATTGTACACAAAATAGCCCCGTGAGCTTACACATTGTACTTGTTGAAGGATTGAACCAGAAATGAGGACATGCACTCCAAAACATGCTCATAACTGGAGTGAATCCGGCACAAGAATCAAGGACAAGAAAAGTTATCAGGCAATGAGTCTTCGCGGTCGCGGTCATGTTTTCACGGTCCGCGAAGATCAACTTCTGAGAACCAGCATTCAAGGCAAGACCTCTTCGCGGCCGCGGTCGCAGATTCGCGGTCCGCG
This sequence comes from Nicotiana undulata, assembly GCA_005239495.1. NCBI lineage: Eukaryota > Viridiplantae > Streptophyta > Magnoliopsida > Solanales > Solanaceae > Nicotiana > Nicotiana undulata. The sequence continues at coordinate 8,215 of ML297459.1, forward strand.
AAGATCAACATCTGAGAACCAGTATTCAAGGCAAGGCCTCTTCGCGGACGCGGACGCATTTTCGCGGTCCGCGAAGATCAGGTTCAGAGAACCATTCCCAAAGAAAAATCCACCCCGGCCGCGGTCCTATCTTCGCGGTCCGCGGTGGTTCAGATTCAGCAAGCTACAATTCAAAGCCCAGTCAAGTTTCGCGGACTACAGTCGTGTATTCGCGGTCCGCGGTAGATCCTCAGGGGAAATTTTGTCCGAAAATTTGGCCGAGTATAAATAGACTATTTTGTAAATTTTTAAGACATCTGGGAATTTTCATAGCTAAAACTCGTTCTTGTGCCTAGGGTTTTTGCATTTTTAGCTTTGTTCTTGCTATTTTAACATTGGAATTTCAATTTTCATAGTTAATTATAGATTAATAGGTTCTGCTTCTTCTCTATCATTGGTTTCTACTTTGATTATGAGTAGCTAGACCCATTAGCTAGGGTTATGGCTCAACCCTAGTGTGGGTATGTAATGGGTTTCTTAAATTAAGGTTGGGAAATTAGTGGGTGTTAGCTATTTAGGCTAATTTGGTGTTGTTATTGCTATAATTGGTGGTTGCAAACACTAATTAGCCCTTTCATGACTTGGGTCTTTCTTGAGAAAGAGGACTTGAGTCTAGAAAATTAGCCTAATAGGAAATTAGGGCATTATCAATAGATTGGTAGTCCCAATCAATTGGGTTGAACCCAGAAATGGTAAAACCCTACTTGAGCCCTAATTGAAGGGTTAAACCTCGAGAGAGTAATACCCTACCTAAGCCTTACTTGCTTGCTTAATTGATACCCAATTGGTCTCGAGAGAGTCAATTTGGGTAATGCCACTCAAACTACCGAGAGGTGTAGAGTGGGCGCCTGAGTGCATTGGCTATAGCTGTATCCCTAGTGAATTCTCCGACCTTAGACTTGAAACCCGTCGCACATCCACCTAGGCAAAGGTCACGACCCTAGTGCCTTTATCAATATAAGAAAACACCAACAAAAGTATCGCAATTATTAGTTAGTACAAAATCCTTAGAACTAATCTTAGTATAATTCAACCTAATATGTTTAGAAGTGTAATTAGTAACACTCTTCCCTTTTAGCTCACTTAGACACGCACTCCCATATAAAGACTCTTTGTGGATTTGATCCGGACCTTCTCGGGTAAAAGCTACACGACCCGTGCCTGCCTACTTATATAGTAGTGTTGGTGGGACTTGAACACTTTTTGGCACCGTTGCCGAGGAATCTAACGGTGTGACTATCTTAGTGACTAGAAGCGTAGTGTATTTCTCTTTCCTTCTATTTTTGACTCTTTTGTTTGATACTATACAGGTAATATGGCTGATCCACTAGGCAACGTGATCCCAGCGGAGGCGGTATTTGATGACCAAGAGGAGGAAATTAATCAACCTCCTCCTCAAAGAAGGGGCCGACATGCCAACAACCAAGATGATATTCCAGACCCTCCGCCACCTCCACATCCTAGAGTTGCCCCTCGGGTCCTACCAAATGAGGGGTACGCCAGTGCCATAGTCTCGCCGAGAATTCGGGCGGGGAACTTTCAAATTACCAATGTCATGCTCACTCTCATTGAATAAAGAGGGTATTTCACCGGAGCTGCACATCAGAATGCCTACAAGCACCTCAAGGGCTTCGTTGACACTTGTTGGGGGAGTAAGCAAACCAACGTGTTGGAGGATGCTCTTAGACTCCGATTGTTCCCTTTTTCACTTCGAGGAAAGGCATTGGATTTGTTGGAGCGTCTCCCAAACCACTCTATATCTACTTTGGACGAGCTTGCGGATACGTTTATTGCCAAGTTCTTTTCTCCAAGCCACATGGCGGCTCTTCGTGATGAGATTTTGGCATTCAAACAAGAGCCAAACAAGCCATTACATGAAATATGGGAGCGCTATCGGACCATGGTCAAGGAGTGTCCGAATAATGACATGAACGAGGCTATGATACAACAAACCTTCTACCGGGGAATCAATACGGTGAATCAGTGTGTGGTAAACAAATTGGCCGGGGGTAATTTTATGAAGCTTACCTACCCGGAGGCATGTGACATTCTAGATTAAATGGCCGACACTTCTTCGACATGGCAAAGTAGGGAAAATGTGCCTCAAGGGGAAACAGGTATAAATAGGCTCCACAAGGACCTCCAGGAACAAGGGCAAGCAATTGCCGAGCTTACAACAACCATGAACCAACTTGCTAAGGCCCAACTGCAATAATTGCAAGGGCCGAAGAAAGTGAATGCTATGGAAGGAGTTAATATGCAAAGGAGACCTCGGGGGAATGCTAGGTAAAGCCGTGGAGATCAAGGTGATCAAGGGCTGAGTGGTCATGACCAAGATGACGATTTTGATGACCAAGATGAAGATGTCATGTATGCCAACAATTATCAAGGGCATGGTAATAGTCAAGGCAACAACCAAGGTTGGAGAAATTAGGGTAATTATAACGACCCAGCCGGTCTCTTTGTGTGTTCGGACTCCGTTCCCATGAATGACTCTTCCCATATCGACTACGCGTGCCTTATGAATTGTGTGGGCAGGTAGTTCGAGATTCAGAAGTGATTTGGTCAGTTCAGGAACACTTGGTTCCTGAGGGCTAGCCTATTTGGCTGAATTTGGCTCCGAGCAGCATTTTGAGCAAACGACCTCGGAATAGAGTTTTGACAGCTCCAGAAGCTCCGGATGATGATTTCAGACTTGGGAGTGTGTTCTCCTCGGGTTTCTGATGACCCGGGAGTATTTCGGCACCTGAATTGGAATTCAGGATTTCATAAGATTTGGAATTCAGCCTGGAATTGGGCCTCGTGATATCATGGTCCGAATGGAATTCCGGAACTGGTAATAGTTTCGTATAGTCATTTATGACTTGTCCGCAAAATTTGGGGTCATTCCGAGCAGTATAGACCCGTTCGGCGTATTGATGAGCCATTTGAAATTTTCTTGAAATCCTAAGTTTGATCTAAGGGGTTTTGGAGAGTGATTCTTGGTTTGAATGATGTTTTTAGTGTTCTGGGAGCTCGAGCAAGTCCGTCATGTGATTTGGGACTTGTTGGTATAATTTTCCGAGTGCTCGGGTGGGCCCCGGGGTCTCCTGGACCCCGATCGGGGTCAAAAACTAGCAAAACTCATAGCTGGTGGGAATGTACTGGTGTGACCGCACCTGCGGTCCATGAGCCGCAGGCGCGAGGTTCGCACCAGCGGAAATTCCTTCGTGGGTGTGGCTCCAGCCGCAGGGGCGATCTTCCCTCTGCAGGCGCGGATAAAGGCCCGCATGTGCGACCTTCTCCAGGGGCCCAGGCCATCACAGGAGCGGCCTATTCTCCGCAGGCACAGACAAAGGCCCGCAGGTGCGAGAAATCCCCCAGTGCCCAGGCCTTCTTTCCGCAGGCGCGACCCAATATTCCGTAGGTGCGAGTCCGCACCTGCGATCCAAAAGTCGCAGGTGCGGAAACTGCTGGGCAGTC
>ML297460.1:0-34386 GCA_005239495.1 Nicotiana undulata
ACTGGGGCAGAATTTTGAGGAGGACCCTCAAAATTCCGTGGCAGGAGAGGTTGCAACGTCTCGGACCGCGTGACGATTGTCAGTTTATCTAAAACTATTTTATGCTTATATTACCTTTTTACAAATCATGCATATTTATTGAAATAGCTTGTTTAGCAAACGCTACCCCCGGGGATACAGACAGTGTCATCACAATCAAGCAAACACGACAAGCAAAGCCAGCAGGGATACGAACTAACCTTTCCCCTTACAGAACTTACAATTTTTCTTTGGATGCAGGCACAAAGATCGCAAAAACATATCATCCACCCGAAAGACATACAGTGTTCAAAGACATGCTCCTCAAACTCGTCGCACATGCCAACATTTGTTATCAGCACAAACGATGTTTCATTACCACAATGCTCTACCGCAATTTATTACCATCTAAGAATTTCGGTTATCAGTCTTTTAATATTGCATAAGACTACCATTCGACTTCTGAGGTTAAACGCTACCTCCATCTGCATCTGCATTGCATAAGTCTATCTTTCTGCCTTCTGAGGTAAAACGCTACCTCCACCTCCACCTGCATCGCATAAGGCTACCATTCTGCCTTCTGAGACTAAGCGCTGTCTCCATCTGCATTTTGTTCATTGCATAAGGCTACCATTCTGCCTTCCGAGACTAAGCGTTGTCTCCATCTGCATTTTATTTATTGCATAAGGCTACCATTCTGCCTTCCGAGACTAAACGCTTTCTCCATCTGCATTTTGTCCATTGCATAAGGCTACCATTCTGCCTTCCGAGACTAAGCGATGTCTCCATCTGTATTTTATTTATTGCATAAGGCTACCATTCTGCCTTCCGGGACTAAACGCTGTCTCCATCTGCATTTCGTTCATTGCATAAGGCTACCATTCTGCCTTCCGAGACTAAACGTTGTCTCCATCCGAATTTTGTTCATTGCATAAGGCTACCATTCTGCCTTCCGAGGTTAAACGCTACCTCCCCTTTACTTTTCAAAGCAACTATTGTCTCTACCAGTATCTACTTCGTTTCTTTTCGGGCTAAGCTTTGCCCTTTTAATTCGCAAGACTAAGCTCTGTCTTGTTAGCATCATACTATTGCATTTCTTATGGGCTGAAATATCGCCAACCTATCCAAAGGCGTCATCGTTCAGAGGCACCATCTTCATGGACCGAGAACATCATTTCATGGCCTAAGGATCTCTTTTATCAGTTTGCATAGGCACCATGGTTCGGAGGCACCATCCTCATGGCCCGAGAACATCATTTCATAGCCTGTGAATCCCGCATCAAGCAATTCATGGCCCAGGACATCATGGTCTAAGGACGTCATCCTCAACCGTCCAAAGACAACATTCATAGTCCAATGGGAATCTGCATCATGTTTAAATTACGCACAATATACGCTTGTTATTCATTTGCAGGAAATCCGGCTAGGAACAGCCAACCAGGCAGGAGTGGACCGCTCCAATTCTCCTAACTACCCCGTAAACCATTTTGCTAGCCTTGCTTTGCACCTTGCGTTCGTCCTTACAAAACGTCACCGGTATACTTCGTCGGTCACTCCCGAACTACATACGGCCTGATTCCTGTAAAACCAGGGATATGTAGGCAGCTCAAAAGCCAGGGTTCCACTCGGTCAAAATTGGCCATCATATCTTTACTCGACAACTCTTTCATCCTTTCAGGGTAAAGAGGGGCAGCTATTGATACCCAATTTTTTCTCAAATTATTTTCAAATTTGCATATGTACTTTCAAAATCACTCTTTGCAGTAACTGGTATTTTCCCACAATTTTTCGTATTTTTATCAAATTATTTTCCTACTTTATATTCCATAATTATTCATAAATGATGTTATAAATAATTTCAAATTATTTTCTTACTCAAAATGTTATTTATATAATATTTTAATTCCCTTAGGATTTAATTATTTCACAAATTAGCCAAATTTGGCATTATTTAGTTAATTTCAGCAATTGTTTGCAATTACAGCACAAATATGCATTTATACCATTTTTAAAAGCAACAACTGATCATTTTATATTTATAGTAGTTAACTATCTTAATTTCATTTATTTGGTTTTAATTTCATTTTACACAATTAGCAGTTATTTTAATTAATTAGTTATCTTATTTAGGGTATTTAACACTTAGCCCCATTTTATTTAAATTTTAGCCAACATTTAACCCAACCCCACCTGACCCAAAACCCATTAACCAACCCAACCCAAATCCATTCCTACCCGGCCCAACCCCATGACTTGATCTGAACCGTTGATCATATGAGATCAGCGGTCCAGATCTAAGTTACCATAATTAAACTCAACCACTACCCCCTCCGACCCCTCATTCTCTCAACATTGATTCTCTCTCTATCTCTCTCGGTTACTCTCTAGTTCTCTCTAGAAGCCTCCCTTGGCTTCTCTCCTCCGATGGGGTCTGTTCACCTTCTCCGGCTGATTCTCTCACCGGAAACCATGGTTCTTCATCATCTCCTAGTTATCTATCCATCTTACACCAGTCCAGTGATACCCCAGGGCCCTCAGGCGAACCTGGAGCGGTTCATTCACCTCCCATGGTCCCATGCCACTTCCGGCCTTCCCCGACCGTCTGAGTAAGAACTACAACCTTTCCGGCTTAAGCCGGTGACGTCTTTGAGGTTTTTCCTACTTCTCTGGGTTCCACGAAACCCTAACCCTATGTCTTTTCGATTTCCTCTGGATCTGCTTTAGATCTACGATAGTACGAAGCTTCTATACATGTTTTTCTCTGGAAAAAACCTTCATCTTTAAGCAATCTTTCATTTCAAAATTAGGGTTTCATACCCCTTTTAAGAAATGATTTCTTGCTTCTGTTTTTATGTGATTCTGTGTGTCTTTCTATTATTCAATGATTTATTCAAAGCTTCTATCATTTTTAACTTGCTTTACTGAAAACCCCAAGTTTTCCCTAAATCTATCTATGACTGATACGTTGTTTGAACTTTTATTGATGTTAAGCTTATCTATGATTTCTATCCTGTTGTTGTTGTTAAGGTTTACTATCTCTGTGTTTCTATTATGTCTAACATCATTGTTCGTCTATGAACCTGTGTGATTCTTGCTTTACCTAGGGTTTTCAATCTTCTGCTTTCCTCTACTGCTTGCCTAAGGTTTTCTTTGATTTTATGCTATTTATTGCTTAACAGACTCGATTACTTGTTATATTAGCCTTTACATAGTATTCCCTACTGGTTCTATTGATCTCCCTCAAGGTTGTGATATCTTTTCTCAAAACTGTAACTCATATGTGTTTTCCTTAGAACCTTTTACTGATTTTGAATTACTTCCTTACATGTGTGATACTTTCCTTAATTAAAACTGATTCCCTTGTGATTTTAGTCCTATACGTTGTTCCTGTGATTTATTTTCAGAATCAAATTGTATTCTACCATATTTTACGTGCCTAAATATGTTTTCAAATATTTGACATATACTTTCCTTACTCGAAGCATTCTGTATTCAGCCCTTATTACATGCCACATGCTTTAATTATGGTAAAGTTAATCCTGTAATTGATCCTTTTCCTTACTTGATACAACTTGTATCCGTTTGAGTCCTGACTCTCTAATTAAAGGGAGTCCGGACATTGATTGATTCTGATTGGTACTAGTTCCATAGTTGTGTACTTCTTACCTTATTCTTCTACTTGTTTTAAACTATAAATACTTCTAGTCTTTCAATAACAAACACAGGAACAATACACTGTTCTACTGCATCTACACACACATACTCTCTTGCTTCTCTTGCTGTTACTTGCAACTCAGTTGGCTGCAAGCCAAAACTGAGTGATTCTACTGTTATATTGCACTACTGCTCTACTTTTCTGTTGCATCTACACACTACTACTTTACTTCTCTTCACTTTGCTGCTTTTCACTCTCCATTCATTCTTTCATTCAACTGGTATGGTTTCAGTTTAAGTTTATAGCATCCAAAACAATATGTTTGTGTTTGTGTTACGATTCCTTTTGTTTCTCTTATGCTTCTATTTGTGGTTCTGATGGTTACCTTACAATTAGCATGTCTATTGTAACTACTCGACCGGTCGTTTTATGTATTAGGACCCCGTTCCCCTAAATTAGACTTCTCATAGTGGCTTCGTGTGATTTGTGACTTGCGGGGATGGGTGGTTCGAGATTTGGAAGTGTTTAGAGTGCTATAAGAACACTTGGTTCCTTAAGGTTGGCATTTTTGGCCAAGTTTGACTTTGGTTATCATTTTAAACAAACGACCTCGAAATTGAGTTTCGATAGTTTCAGTAGCTTCGTATGATGATTTCGGACTTGGGCGTATATTCAGAACAGGTTTTCTATGACACAGGAGCATTTCGGCCCCCAATATGGAAATCAGGGTTTCCTTAAGTTTGAAATTTGGCTTGGGACATGATTTTATGTTATCGAGGTCCGAATGGAATTCCGAGACCAAGAATAGTTCTGTTATGTCATTCATGACTTGCTTGCAAAATTTGAATTCATTCCGAGTAGTATAGGTTGGTCCGGCGCATCGTTATAGAAATCAAGAACATGAAGTTCTTCAGTTTGATTCAATTTGGTTTGGGGTCAAATTTTGAGTTTTGTTGTTGTTTTCCATGCTCTAGTTATTTGAGCGAGTCCGTATCATGAATACAGACTTGACCAGTGACTTTGGACGGGGTCCGGAGGGGCTCGGGTGAGTTTTGGACCCCCAGAAGCTAAATTCAAGAAACCAAAAATTTCTCTATCTGGTTTCCTTCTTTGCGATCACGGAAGGGGGGCCGCGTTCGCGAAGAAGGAGTGGGACTGGGTGGCTGAATGCTCTATGCGTTCGCGAAGTCCCCTCCGCGATCGCGATGTGTTGGGTCCCTGACCTTCGCGATCGCACCCTCCTCTTCGTGTTCGCACGTTATCCACCGCGTTCGCGGAGTTCTAGCTGGCTAGCCTTCGCGATTGCGGGCCCCTTACCGCATTCGCATAGAAGGGCCTCAGGGGCCTGGGCCATTGGCCTTCGCGATCGCGGGCCCCTTGTCGCGATCGCGATGAAGGGGCAGCTGGGCAGTGCACTTTCTTTAAAATACGGGATTTCACCCCCTTCTTTCATTTTCCCACCACCATTAGAGACTTGGAAACTTAAAGAAAATATCCCACGACCTAGCTACTAAAGAGGTAAGTTAATTCCACTCTTATACTAGTTTCAAACATGAATTACTAGTTAAATTCCCTACTAAATCATTGAAAATCAAGAATTGGATAGTACTTAGGGTTCTTGAGGAAAATTGGTGAATTGTCCGTTTGTGGTTATGAATTCAAGAAGAAATCACATATTAATGATCCTTAGGCTATGGGTGAGTGATTCCTTCGAGAATTTTTGGAATCCGAGCGTGCGGGCCCGGGGTTGAAATTTGGGAGTTCTTAAAGAATGTTTAATTATTGGATAAATAGGATAATTTCCCTCCTTTGAGCATAAATTGATATGATTGTACCATGTTTGGCTAGTTGCGAGTGCTCGAGTGTAGAGTTCGGAGTTTCGGGCGCGTCCTTGGTCCGAGGGATAAATTCGACACGAGGTGAGTCTTCTTTCTAACCTTGTAAGAGGGAATTGTCCCCATAGGTGTTCTATATGTTGTGTGTAATAGTTTCGGGGGCTACGTGCGTACAAAGTGACGAGAGTCCGTACGTAGCGACTGTTATGCTATGTCGGGTAGCTTTAGGGCTCACAAGTATGTCTCTACGTGCTTTATATGTATCTTTGGTTGTATTTTGAGTTGCAGATTACTTTTGAAATAATATGAAAATGTGGAAAGTTGCAATTGAATTCCCAATTGATCAATCCTTGTTGCAAGTATAGCCCTATTGAGCTTATTGATAAATTCGATATATATATAAATCGGTATAAGAGTCAGCACTCGAGTCACAGGTATGATTCGCGATCGAGGGGAGCTTTATGATAAATCGGTATAAGAGTCAGCAGTCGAGTCGCATGTATGATTCGCGATCGAGGGGAGCTTTATAGTAATTCAGTATAAATATGTCAGCACTCGAGTCGCAGGTATGATTCGCGAACGGGGGAAGCTTTACATCCAATCAGTTATTTCATTACGACACCGACCGGTTGTCTTACCCTTGTGTGCGCTTGGCTATTTGGTACTGTTTTCATTAATATTGACTTGACTGATAGTTGGGGGGAAAGGAAAGTGTACGTTGTTGTTATTCTCAGTAGTTACCTGGAATTCTGTACTTGATGTGTATCTGCTGCTTACCGCCTCACATGTCTACTGTATTTCGTTATATCCTGTCTCGTATTATTACTGTTGGACCTTAGTCGACCTCTCGTCACTACTTCTTCGAGATTAGACGGGATACTCACTGGGTACATATTTACTTATGTACTCATGCTGCACTTCTGTACTTAACTGTCTAGGTTCTGAGGCAGGTGCATCTGGTTATCAGACTGGAGCTAGATATTGACTGTAGCGAGCCTGACTTCACGGTGAGCTGCTTCTCCTGACGATCCTCTACAGCGCCATGGATTCTTCTTTTGCTTATCTTCCCGTCTACTTATTTCAGATTGTGGGATTGTATATATATATTTTGTCTCTTGTATTTTCAGCTAGATTGCCCGTGACTCTCGTGACACTTGTTCTTGGCACACACGTAGTGGTTATTTTGAGATTTTGGGTTGTACATATATATATGCTCGTATATCATCTCATGTTTTTTCATGGCTATTTTATCTACCACTGGGTTATTATCTTTCGATATCATGTTTTAACCAGTTAAATTCAGTAATTTGGTGAAATATTTAATCAAATAAAAAGGAACACTTGGTGAAATTCATGTTGGCTTGCCTAACCCTGTTGTTGGGCGCCATCACGACCTGAGTTAGGATTCTGGGTCGTGACAACGTGGTATCAGAGCCCTAGGTTCACGTAAGTCTCACGAGTCACGGGCAGGCCCAGTAGAGTCTTGCGGATCGGTACAGAGACGTCTGTACTTATCTTCAGGAGGCCATAGGGTGTTAGGAAACCACTCTTTGTTCATATCCTATCGTGCAATCTATGATGTACTCAAACTTGTTCTTCTATTCTCTCACAGATGGTGAGGACGCGTGCATCCGATGTTCCTGATCTGGGAGATGCCGCTCCCCCCGCCGCTCGAGGTCATGGTAGAGGCAGGGGTAGGGCACCTGCCCGAGGTAGGGGACGAGGGCATCCCAGAGCTATACCAATCACATCACCAGAGGACCCTATCATAGAGGAGCAGGATGAGGTGCCTCCAGTAGCACCTGCCCCAGTGGACTTTATGACGGCGCCGGGCTTCCTTGAGGTCATGGGCCGTATGATGAGATTCATGGACACCATGTCCCAGGCTGGTTTATTTCCAGCATATCCTGCCACTTCACAGGCGGGAGGGGGAGTTCAGACCCCTACCGCCTAGGCCGCGGGACAGGCAGCATCAGCACATCATACCCCGGGTAAACCGCCCGTGGGTGGGGTCCAGCCTGTAGTAGCAGCACCAGTGCCCAGACAAGTTGTAGAGGGCGATCAGCAGAAGATGTTGGATAGATGGACTCGGTTGCGCCCTCCAGTCTTCGGGGGTGAGCGGGGTGAGGACGCCCAGGACTTCATCGATAGGTGCAGAGACAGACTGCACAACATGAGGATTTTGGAGTCCCATGGAGTCGAATTCACTACATTTCAGTTAGAGGGCAGGGCTCGCATGTGGTGGCAGTCCTATATACTCAGCAGGCCAGCAGATTCTCCTTCTGTCACTTGGGAGCAGTTCATACAGATGTTCTTGGACAGATATATCCCACCCTCTAAGAGGGAATATCTGCGGCGTCAGTTTGAGCAGCTAGAGCAGGGGCAGATGTCAGTGACAGATTATGAGGCCAGGTTTTCGGAGTTGTCACGCCATGCAATTATGATACTGCCTACAGATGCCGAGAGAGTGCGGAGGTTCGTGGCTGGGTTACATCCAGGTATTAGAGCCACCGTGGCCAGAGAGGAGGAGATGGGTACTCCATATCAGCTCGTGGTAGAGATTGCTCGCAGGATCGAGGGTTATCGGTTGCGTAGTAGGGAGCAGGGTCAGCAGGACAAGAGGGCTAGGTTCTCCAGTGATTTTAGGGATGCCCTAGCTAGGAGCAGAGGTCAGTTTGGGGGTGGTCAGCCTAGCAGGCCTTCATACTCAGCACCTCTACCACCTCCCCGAGGTGTTCCAGTGATGCCTCAGTTCAGTGCCATGCCAGAGCGCTCCTACCGTCCTCCAGCCATCCAGAGTTTACCCAGTGGTTACTCCAGTCACCATAGATCCTCCGGTTCTTATTTCAGTGCTATGCCAGAGGGTTCACACCGCACTCCGGACATTCGGGACTCTTCTTCTTCAAGACAATAGGATATGCCACATGTGAGATGCTATGAGTGCGGGGATTTAGGCCATGTGAGGAGGGATTGTCCCAAGTTTCGAGGCAAGACGGTGCAGCAGGGTTACAAGCCTATGAGTTCAGCACCAGCAGTCCGGCCACCTAGGAGTGGAGGGCAGGTCGGCAGGGGTCGTCCTAGAGCCAGGCCAGTCAGGAGGGGGTCAGCCAGCTCTTGTTCACTCTGGGGGAGCTCACTCTTCAGGTGCTATTGCCAGATTTTATGCCATTTCGGCCAGATCAGATGCAGTGGCCTCAGATGGCGTGATCACATGTATTATCTCAGTATGTGGTAGAGAGGCTTCAGTACTATTTGATCCAGGGTCCACATATCCATATGTTTCAGTACTATTTGCTCATTTTCTGTATGTTCCTCGTGAGTCCTTAGGTTCTCCCATATATGTATCCACTCATGTGGGTGATTTCGTGGTGGTAGACCGGGTCTATCGGTCTTGTGTGATTACCTTCTGTGGGTTCGAGACCAGAGCGGACTTTTTGTTGCTCGACATGGTTGATTTCGAGGTTATTCTAGGCATGGATTGGCTATCTCCTCATCATGCTGTGTTGGATTTCCATGCCAAGACAGTTACTTTAGCCACGCCTGGGTTGCCTAGGTTGGAGTGGAGGGGTTCTTCAGTTAATGCATCCAGCCGGGTCATTTCTTTCGTGAAGGATCGGCATATGGTCGAGAAGGGGTGTTTGGCTTACCTTGCTTATGTGCGGGACACCACTGCCGAGTCCCCGACTATTGATTCAGTGCTAGTGGTTCGAGAGTTTGCAGATGTGTTTCCTTCAGACCTTTCCGACATGCCTCCAGATCGAGACATTGATTTTATTATTGATTTAGCTCTGGATACTCAACCTATTTACATTCCCCCGTATTGTATGGCTCCTAAGGAGTTGAAGGAGCAGCTTGAGGAGTTGTTGGCTAAGGGGTTCATCTGGCCGAGTGTATCGCCATGGAGTGCTCCAGTTCTATTTATGAAGAAGAAGGATGGGTCTATGCGGATGTGCATTGATTACCGCCAGTTGAATAAGGTTACTATTAAGAATAAGTATCCTCTGCCGCGCATTGATGATTTGTTTGACCAGTTGCAGGGTGCTCGTGTGTTTTCCAAGATTGATTTGAGATCGGGTTATCATCAGTTGAAGATTCGGGCTTCAGATGTTCTAAAGACTGCATTTTCATACCAAATATGGCCATTTTGAGTTCCTAGTGATGTCCTTTGGTTTGACTAATGCCCCAGAAGCATTCATGGACTTGATGAATAGGGTATTCAGGCCATATATTGATTCCTTCGTCATTGCCTTCATTGACGACATCTTGATTTACTCACGGAGTCTGGGTGAGCATGAGCAGCATTTGAGAGTTGTGCTCCAGACCTTGCGGGAACAGAAACTGTATGCTAAGTTCTCCAAGTGTGAGTTCTGGTTAGAGTCTGTGGAATTTCTAGGGCATGTGATATCCGGAGAGGGTATCAAGGTTGATCCACAGAAGATTGAGGTAGTTCAGAGTTGGCCGCGTCCTACTTCAGCTACAGAGATCAGGAGCTTTCAGGGTCTAGCAGGCTATTATCGCCGATTTGTGGAGGGATTCTCTTCTATTGCAGCTCCATTGACTAGATTGACTTAGAAGAATGCCCCGTTTCAATGGTCCGACGAGTGTGAGGCGAGCTTTCAGAAGCTCAAGTCAACATTGACCTCAGCACCAGTTCTGACATTGCCTTCCGAATCTGGGATGTATACTATGTATTGCAATGCTTCACGCGTCGGGTTGGGATGTGTGTTGATGCAGGATTGGAGAGTTATTGCTTATGCTTCGCGTCAGTTGAAGGTTCATGAGAAGATTTACCCTGTGCACGACTTAGAGTTGGCGGCAGTTGTTCATGCTTTGAAGATTTGGAGGCACTACTTATATGGTGTGTCCTGTGAGGTTTATACGGACCACCGCAGTTTGCAGCACTTGTTCAAGCAGAGGGATCTTAATTTGAGGCAGTGCATATGGCTTGAGTTGTTGAAGGACTATGATATCACCATTATGTATCATCCAGGCAAGGCAAATGTGGTAGCGGATGCCTTGAGTAGGAAGGCAGAGAGTATGGGTAGCTTGGCCTACATTACAGCGGAGGAGAGACCTCTAGTCTTGGACATTCAGTCCTTATCTAATCGCCTAGTGAGATTAGATCTTTCGGAGCCTCGTCGAGTTCTAGCACATGTGGTGGCTCAGTCTTCATTATTGGGAGAGATTAAGGCTCGACAGTTCGATGATCTGTGTCTGGCAGAGCTTAGGGAGATAGTTGTCCAGGGTAGGGCCAAGGAGGTTACTTTGGGCGAGGATGGTGTTCTGAGACTCCAGAACCGTTTATGTGTTCCTGATGTTGATGGCCTGAGGGAGAGGATTCTAGCAGAGGCGCACAGTTCTCGGTATTCTGTTCATCCAGGAGCGACAAAGATGTATCGTGATTTGAAGCAGCATTTCTGGTGGAGGCGGATGAAGAAAGACATTGAGCAGTATGTGGCTAGGTGTCTTAATTACCATCAGGTTAAATACGAGCATCAGAGGCCAGGAGGCCTGCTTCAGCAGATGCCCATTCCTGAATGGAAATGGAAGCGCATCACTATGGACTTCGTGGTTGGGTTGCCTCGGACCTTGCTGAAGGTTAACGCGGTTTGGGTCATTGTGGATAGATTGACCAAATCGGCGCATTTCATACCTGTGGCTACTACTTACACTTCTGAGAGGCTAGCCCGGATCTACATTCGGGAAATAGTCAGGTTGCACGGTGTGCCGGTGTCCATTATATCAGACTGAGGTCCTCAGTTCACCTCGCACTTCTGGAGAGCATTGCACAGCGAGATGGGCACTCAGATAGATCTCAGCTCAGCATTTCACCCTCAGACTGATGGCCAGTCAGAGCGTACAATTCAAATATTGGAGGACATGCTCAGGGCCTGTGTGATTGACTTTGGGGGTCAGTGGGACCAGTTTTTGCCTTTGGCGGAGTTTGCGTACAATAATAGTTATCAGTCCAGCATCGAGATGGCTCCATTTGAGGCTTTGTATGGTCGACGGTGTCGTTATCCTATCGGGTGGTTTGAGCCTAGCGAGGCTAAGTTAATGGCACGGATCTGGTGAGAGATGCTTTGGAGAGGGTGAAGATAATTCAGGAGAGGCTCCGCACAGCTCAGTCCATACATAAGAGTTACGCGAATCAGAGGGCGCGTGATGTAGCATTTATGGAGGGAGATAAGGTTCTGCTGAAGGTTTCGCCGATGAAGGGCATTATGAGATTCGGGAAGAAGGGCAAGTTGAGCCCCAGGTTTATAGGTCCTTTCGAGGTGTTGAGGCGAGTCGGAGAAGTTGCTTATGAGCTTGCTTTACCTCCCGCCTTATCAAGGGTTCATCCGGTCTTTCATGTATCCATGCTCTGGAGATATCACGCCGACTTCTCTCATGTGATTGATTTCAGCACTATTCAGTTGGATGAGAAGTTGGGCTACGAGGAGGAGCCAGTTGCTATTATTGATAGACAGGACCTCATGTTGAGGTCCAAGCGAGTTTCTGCAGTAAAGGTCCAGTGGAGGGGTCAACCACCTGAGGAGGCGACTTGGGAGTCCGAGGAGGACATGCGGAGCAGATATCCACAGCTATTCAGCACTTCAGGTACGATTCTAGACCCGTTCGAGTGCGAACGTTTATTTAAGAGGGGGAGAATGTAACGACCCGACCGGTCATTTTGCGTATTAGGACCCCTTTCCCCTAAATGAGACTTCTCATAGAGGCTTCGTGTGATTTGTGACTTGCGGGGACGAGTGGTTCGGGATTTGGAAGCGTTTAGAGTGCTATAAGAACACTTGGTTCCTTAAGGTTGGCCTTTTTGGCCAAGTTTGACTTTGATCAACATTTTTAGCAAACGACCTCGGAATTGAGTTCCGAAAGTTTCAGTAGCTTCGTATGATGATTTTGGACTTGGGTGTATGTTCAGAACGGGTTTTCTATGACGCGGGAGCATTTCGGCGCCCAATATGGAAATCAGGATTTCCTTAAGTTTGAAATTTGGCTTGGGACGTGATTTTATGTTATTGAGGTCCGAACGGAATTCCGAGACCGGGAATAGTTCTGTTATGTCATTCATGACTTGCTTGCAAAATTTGAAGTCATTCCGAGTAGTATAGATCGGTCCAGCGCATCGTTATAGAAATCAAGAACATGAAGTTCTTGAGTTTGATTCAATTTGGTTTTGGGGTAGAATTTTGAGTTTTGTTGTTGTTTTTCACATTCCGGTTATTCGAGCGAGTCTGTATCATGAATACAGACTTTCCAGTGCCTTTAAATGGGGTCCCGAGGGGCTCGGGTGAGTTTTGGACCCCCGGAAGCTAAATTCAAGAAACCAGAAATATCTCTATCTGGTTTCCTTCTCCGCGATCGCGGAAGAGGGGCCGCGTTCGCGAAGAAGGAGTGGGACTGAGCGGCTGAATGCTCTATGCGTTCGCGAAGTCCCCTCCGCGATCGCGATGTGTTGGGTCCCTAACCTTCGCGATCGCACCCTCCTCCCCACGTTCGCGATGGGTTGGAACCTAACATTTGCGATCACACCCTTGCCTCCACGTTCGCATAGTGGTAGGACGAGACCAGGCCCGTTTACTCTTCGCGTTTGCACGTTATCCACCGCGTTCGCGGAGGTCTAGATTGCTAGCCTTCACCATCGCGGGCCCCTTACCGCGTTCGCATAGAAGGGCCTCAGGGGCCTGGGCCATTG
Organism: Nicotiana undulata; assembly: GCA_005239495.1. Taxonomy (NCBI): domain Eukaryota; kingdom Viridiplantae; phylum Streptophyta; class Magnoliopsida; order Solanales; family Solanaceae; genus Nicotiana; species Nicotiana undulata. The sequence continues at coordinate 13,208 of ML297460.1, forward strand.
GCCTTCGCGATCGCGGGCCCCTTGTCGCGGTCGCGATGAAGGGGCAGCTGGGCAGTGCACTTTCTTTAAAAATACGGGATTTCACCCCCTTCTTTCATTTTTCCACCACCATTAGAGACTTGGAAACTTAAAGAAAATATCCCACGACCTAGCTACTAAAGAGGTAAGTTAATTCCACTCTTATACTAGTTTCAAACATGAATTACTAGTTAAATTCCCTACTAAATCATTGAAAATCAAGAATTGGATAGTACTTAGGGTTCTTGAGGAAAATTGGTGAATTGTCCGTTTGTGGTTATGAATTCAAGAAGAAATCACATATTAATGATCCTTAGGCTATGGGTGAGTGATTCCTTCGAGAATTTTTGGAATCCGAGCGTGCGGGCCCGGGGTTGAAATTTGGGAGTTCTTAAAGAATGTTTAATTATTGGATAAATAGGATAATTTCCCTCCTTTGAGCATAAATTGATATGATTGTACCATGTTTGGCTAGTTGCGAGTGCTCGAGTGTAGAGTTCGGAGTTTCGGGCGCGTCCTTGGTCCGAGGGATAAATTCGACACGAGGTGAGTCTTCTTTCTAACCTTGTAAGAGGGAATTGTCCCCATAGGTGTTCTATATGTTGTGTGTAATAGTTTCGGGGGCTACGTGCGTACAAAGTGACGAGAGTCCGTACGTAGCGACTGTTATGCTATGTCGGGTAGCTTTAGGGCTCACAAGTATGTCTCTACGTACTTTATATGTATCTTTGGTTGTATTTTGAGTTGCAGATTACTTTTGAAATAATATGAAAATGTGGAAAGTTGCAATTGAATTCCCAATTGATCAATCCTTGTCGCAAGTATAGCCCTACTGATCTTATTGATAAATTCGATATATATATAAATCGGTATAAGAGTCAGCACTCGAGTCGCAGGTATGATTCGCGATCGAGGGGAGCTTTATGATACATCGGTATAAGAGTCAGCAGTCGAGTCGCATGTATGATTCGCGATCGAGGGGAGCTTTATAGTAATTCAGTATAAATGTGTCAGCACCCGAGTCGCAAGTATGATTCGCGAACGAGGGAAGCTTTACGTCCAATCAGTTATTTCCTTACGACACCGACCGGTTGTCTTACCCTTGTGTGCGCTTGGCTATTTGGTACTGTTTTCATTAATATTGACTTGACTGATATTTGGGGGGAAAGGAAAGTGTATGTTGTTGTTATTCTCAGTAGTTACCTGGAATTCTGTACTTGATGTGTATCTGTTGCTTACTGCCTCACATGTATACTGCATTTCGTTATATCTTGTCTCGTATTATTACTGCTGGACCTTAGTGAGTGTCGAGTCGACCTCTCGTCACTACTTCTTTGAGATTAGACGGGATACTCACTGGGTACATATTTACTTTTGTACTCATGCTGCACTTCTGTACTTAACTGTACAGGTTCTGAGGCAGGTGCATCTGGTTATCAGACTGGAGCTAGATATTGACTGTAGCGGGCCTGACTTCACGGTGAGCTGCTTCTCCTGTCGATCCTCTGCAGCGCCATGGAGTCTTCTTTTGCTTATCTTCCCGTCTACTTATTTCAGACTGTGGGATTGCATATATATATATATTTTGTCTCTTGTATTTTCAGCAAGATTGCCCGTGACACTCGTGACACTAGTTCCTGGCACACACGTAGTGGTTATTTTGAGATTTTGGGTTGTACATATATATATATGCTCGTATATCAGCTCACGCTTCTTCATGGATATTTTATCTACCACTAGGTTATTATCTTTCGATATCATGTTTTAACCTGCTAAATTCAGTAACTTGGTGAAATATTTAATCAAATAAAAAGGAACACTTGGTGAAAGTCATGTTGGCTTGCCTAACCCCGTTGTTGGGCGCCATCACGACCTGAGTTAGGATTCTGGGTCGTGACATCTATTTTACCTATGTGATCTCCCTTCCCCCCTCCCTCTAGTTCAGCATGCCTATTATGTTCCTACTTAGGTTTTTGATGTTCAACCTGCATCTAGGTTTCTGAATCTCTCTTTCACATGTCTACTGTTACCTTGACTTGCATGCTCAATGTGTTTCTCACACTCAGTCTCTGCTCTTTATATGTATCCCCTGCATATGTCTAATGTGTTAATTCAGTTATAAGGCTAGTTTGTTTGGCTGATATGTTTGACACTTATTCCCTGAATCCTCAGAAACCTTTGATCATGTGTATGTGTATTGCCTGCCTCACAGTCTGTATATTTGTCCCTCAAACCCCTTCCCCCTCATTTGTGATTGCTTGGACCATCATGTGATATTGACTTTGTCTGTTTTTTCTTGCAAACTGTTTTTCAACAACTGAACCCTTATTTTTGAAAAGCTAGTCTTTATTAAAAATCCTATCCTTTTCAAAACTATTTTCAAACATTGTTTTACTTAGCTTCCTCTATCATGAGCATATCTCACTACTCCTAGTTTCTAAGTTCAGCCCCCTTCGTGTGAGCACTGCCTTAGGGACCATTTGAGTACCCATTGAACTCTGACACACAAGGATGGCATTCCCACATTGCACTTACTCAGTCCTGGCTAGGGTACCTGGGTGTGAGCACTGCTTGGGATCCTCTAAGGTCCTTAGAAACTCCGACGCACCTGGGTTATGAAAGGCCATGACGTATGGCATTAAGAATCTGGAGATTTGGGCCTATTGGTAGGCTCCCTATAGTGTAACTTCTTTATTTCTTATTTACTTATGTAATTCATGCAATCCTGGTTTGTAATAACTAATTGTAAAACGACTATGGGGCTGGATAGTGAAATGGGTGGGGAATATGCATGTTATAGTATAAGTTCCGGGTAGAAACCATGCCTATAGGTTTGCTTTTCATATATGTATGCGCAATAGTCACCATGCTTAGAATACATGTCATTCATGCATTAGATGTCATGATACTTAGGTCCTTTATTTCAGCATCTCATCATACTTATGTCCATTTAGAAATCATGTTCATAGGATAGACAAAGAAATGGCTGTTATAATTCTCACAATTGCATCACCTAGAAAATCCTGTTTTAGGCTAAATAATAATACTAATTTCTATCAAATCTTGCATTTTAGAAATCATGTCCCCTTAGGATTTCATTCTCAGCATGCTCATGTTATCTATGCCAAAATCATGTGTTAAAACCTACTGCTATGAACACCTAGAAAAGCATGCGTTAGGAGTCAGATTTCTGTTTAACTACTGCGTTCTGCCTTAAGGAAAATGTATTAATAAATGGATCTCGCTAAAACAGATTTCGATGCTGAAAATGCTCATGCATTTAGAATACCATGTAGAGTCTTTTGCATCATGTTGCATCTTATTTGCATTTAGACATCATGCCTTCTAGAATTTGAATTCATATTCTCTTATCACTCACTCCCTTTGCCTGGTTAAAATTGAAGCAGACTTATCCATGTTTCACGATTATTTCTCCTAAAACTGGTAATTAAAACAGACTTATTCCTGCTTAACGACTATTTTTCTAAAACTAGGAGCTAAAATAGTTGCAATTGAAGCGGTTTAATACGCCTAGGCAAGCCTTAGGGCTTAAAATTGCTAAAACTGGATATCCACTTCTATGTACTTTTGGCTAATAATAGGTCAAAATCAGTATTCTGAATTGGTAAAATCCTTTCTCTGAAACTCTGCAATAAACCTGCCTCGCAACTGTATTCTCACCTAGACATCATGCTTTAGGTTCTGAAGTTAAAGACCTTACTTGTGTTTTAGTCGTGCTTATTATGCGTATAACTTGTGGAGGAATATCTGAGCCTCATATTTGCCTCTACGTGTTTCCCCTCTATTTGTAGTCCTAACTGTTTTTGCTTGTCGCCTAGCATTTTTCCCTTTAAATCCTAAGAGTTCAGCCTAGTATATACCCTTTAAGAATAGTAGTCCCTAACTTCCTCCAGGACTGATAGGATGGGACGGGTAATAGCACGCGATAAGCTTCGTGACCAACACGCGTTTAAATACCTTCGCGGGGTGGGAAAGGGTAGAATATGGATATGATGACCGGTGCGCAATACCACGTGTAGCTCTGCCTATCGGGTATTGCATTGATGTGATCCATATTACTTTAAACCTAAGACGTCTCTTCTCAAATATTTACTTTCGATTTCTTTCAAACTTTTTAATAAACTTCAATACTTGTTTGAAATCCCCTCTTATGTGGGCCTTATTTGTTATTTGCTTATTGTCCAAATTCACGAAAACCATTTGGCCGGGAACCACAGTTGTGGATCCTGAGGGGTGCCTAATACCTTCCCCTTGGGATAACTTCAAGACTTTACCCGATCTCTGGTAATACAAACTAGTCTTATGAGTTAACTAATCTAGGTGCCCTAACGCACCATAAAAATCGTTAGGTGGTGACTCTTTCTTTTAACCCTTTCAAAAGGAGTTGTCCAAAAATGTCATAAACCCGATCTCTCCGCTTTAAGAGGGGAAGAAAGGGGCGCGACAGTAGTGACGAGGTAAGGTCAAGCCCATTGGTAAATAATAAATAAGGCAGGAGAATATACAGTATAATAAGATACTAGAATTTAACAAAAGGAAACACAGCAAAATAACAATACAAACACACAAGGATAAATAGCGGGGGATCTCCCGAGATACCGTCTCGTATTCCCAAAAGTACATGTACAGGGATAACTCCCGAGGTACCGCCTCGTAGTCTCAAAAGTAAATGTGCAAGGGGATCTCCCGGGATACCGTCCCAAAGTAAATATGCAGGGGGATCTCCCGGGATACTGTCTCGTAGTCCCAAAGTAAATATGCAGAGGGATCTCCCGGGATACCGCCCCATAGTCCCAAAGTAAATACGCAGATCAAAACACTAGAGATAACAGTTACAACAAGAAAACATACAGTTTAGACTAAGTACAAGTCGAGAAAATGAGCAGGAATCCACTAAGAATGCTGCACAGAGTTCAAATAAATAATTAAATCATGTAGGCCTGTTATTCTAGGCTAACAGGATAACTACACATGCTAGTATAACTCAATTAAGATGAAACAAGATATTACTCAATAAAAATCAGGTTTTACAACAAATAGCTCGTGTACGCCCAATCAAAACCCAAAATCTTAGTTGAAGAACTTCTCCCATTTTTCCCAAATTTATCACCCCAAATTCGAAATTAAAGGATGGAATTAATGATAGATTAGTGGGATATAACAAAATCAATGTAGATTCATTACCCGATTGATGACTCTAAAAATCCCTCAAAATCTCGTTCAAATCCGAGCTCTTTATCTCAAGTTTTGATAAAAATGGCCAAACCCTCGATTTTGAAATGTTATATTCTGACCAGGCATTCCTTCTTCGCGAACGCGGCCACACCTCGCGTTCGTGAAGTGAAAATCTACTTAGGCCTAAAATCCTCCATCGCGAACGCGAAAACCACTCAGCTCGACCCTACGCGAACGTGAGACCAACGTCGCGAACGCGTAGGCAAAAAGGGGCTGGGGACCCAGGTTGCCAATATCTCTACGTGAACGTGGGACCTCCATCACGAACGCGTAGACCAAGTACCTCAGTTCTTCACAAACGCGAAGCATAAAATCTCACCTGCCTCCAGTTCCTCTTCGCGAATGCGAGACTCCCCTCGCGAACGCGAAGAAGGAAACTAGAACTGAAGAACACCAAAAATCTGCTATCTCTCATAAGTCCAAAATGATCTGTTAACCACCCAAAATCAACTCGAGGCTCCCGAAACCTCAACCAAACATACCTACAAGTCCTAAAATACCATATGAACTTAGTCGAGCCCTAAAAACACATCAAACAACAACGAAAACACGAATCACCCTATAATCCAAACTTAATGAACTTGAAACTTCGAATTTCTACAGTCGATGTCGAAACCTATCAAACCACGTCCGATTGACCTCAAATTTTCACACAAGTCATATTCAACATTATGAGCGTACTCCAACTTTCGAAATCAGAATTCGACCCCGATATCAAAAAATCCACTTCTGGCCAAAGTCTCCAAAAATTCGACTTTCGCTATGTCAAGCCTAAATCCGCTACAGACCTCCAATTCACAATCCGGACACGCTCCTCAGTTCTTAAGCTCCCAACAGAGCTAACGGAACCGACGAAACTCCATTTCAGAGTCATCTTCATACATTTCCAACTACTCGAAATCCTAAGACTTAAGCTTCCATTTTAGGGACTAAGTGTCCCAAATCACTTCGAAACCACAACAACAATCTCCCGGAAAGTCACATGAGCAGAAAAACGATACGGGGGAAACAATAAATAGGGGATTGGGGCTATTACTCTCGAAACGACCGGCCGGGTTGTCACACTTGCGTTCCTTTGCTCGCACCTGGCGATCAAAGCTCTGTAGGTGCGATTGCACCAGAACTGGTGAGCTTCAGCAGTCACCAAACTCCAAACTTGATCCGATAATCGACCAAATTCCACCCGAAGCCCCCGAGACCTCAACCAAAATTCCAACAAGTCCTAAAACATGATACGAACTTAGTCAACCCTTCAAATCACATCAAACACGCTAAAACCTCGAATCGCGTATCGATTCAAGCCTAATGAACTTTTGAACTTCCAATTTCTACATCTGATGTCGAAACCTATCATATCATGTCCGACTGACCTCAAATTTTTCACACAAGTCACAAAATGACACCACTAACCTACTCCAACTCCCCGAACCCCAATCCAAGCCTGGTAACCTCAAAGTTCACTCTCGGTCCAACTTCAAAATTTTCAACTTTCGCCATTTCAAGCCTAATTCAACTATGGACCTCCAATTCACAAACCAAAAATACTCCTAAGTACACAATCACCCAACAGAGCTACGGAACCAATCTCCATTGCGAAGTCGTTGCACATAAGTCAACATCCGATCAACCTTTTCAACTTAAGCTTTCAACCCTTGAGACTAAGTGTCTCGTCTCATTCCGAAACCTCTCCGGACCCGAACCAACTACCTCGACAAGTCACATAACAACAATTAAGTAGGGAATGAACAGTAAATGGAGGAGCGGGGCTACCACTCCTAAAATGACTGACCGGGTCCTTACACTAGAATTTTGGTTATGTCATTTTATTGTGAGTTATTATGATTGATATTATAACGTTATTTTTGTAAAGAAACTTTGTATTCATGATTTTATAATAATACTAGTATCTATGAATGTGCATTGCACGTTAATAATGGTACGTGATGATTTAAATATTTATTTACATGAAGGAACAATAAAATTTGATTAATGAGAGAATTTTTATGTATAATAATACGACAATCATCAAAATGCCAAAAATCATTATTACATTAGCATAAAATATAAATTTAAAATAAAAGGACATTATCAAAATTTACACAAATGATCAATTTTGTCATGTTAGTTGGATAACTGTGTATTATAGTTTAAAAGTATTTAATGTGATGGTATCTTAACAAACACTTCTTTGTGGACAATATTTTTTGTGTATGTTTCCTCCTAATGCTTTGGTTGCTCTGCCCTAACCAAACTCGTGTTGTCGATCTTGGTATCTCTCAAGTGCAACATACAGTTGTTCGTGCAAGAAAATATATTGCGGTAAATATAGTCCAATATTTAGGATGTTTGTCCTTGTGCTTTATTTATTATATTTGCAAAACATAAACATACTAAAAATTAGTTTCACACAAATTTAAAAGGATATTCTTTAGTTCGGAAGACGAAAGTTGAATTCAGGGATAAGAATATATTGAGAATCACATTGACCAGTATCATAATTTTTGCATGTATGACATTATTGTCAAAACTTCTATATACCATCTGCGTGTTGTTACATAAGCTATTCAGCGTATCTAAGTTTTTCAGTAGCACGACGAGCATATTTTTCTTCAAAAGCAACTTATATACGATGAAAGATCGATTTTAACTTAGTCTATTATACAAACGGTGACACTAACATACGTAAGAAATAACAAAGTTGACAACAAACATGTATGGTAGAAGGCCATTAGGTATTAAAGTATTTAAATATTCTTCTTGGTAGTAATTATTGGTATCATTTTCTGCTGAGTCAAAAACAGAAAAATATTTTGTTTTTACTATAATGTAATCAACCTTTTATTTAGCTGATCAACGTTTTCTTTTTGCTAGCTAAGATGCGCTTTTAATTCTGTCATGTGATTTGCACAACTTGCGTTTGAATCTAATGATAGAAATATTTCTCTTATTAAATGCACTACTATTACCATTGTGATTGATAATCAAGTGTTTAGAAAGAACCAAATCATCTTTTATTGGATGCTCTTCTTCGTTTCTGACTCAAATCAAGAAGACATTGAATACTGGATTTGTTCTTACTCTATATTTCTTGCTAGTTAATTATTTTTCATTTGAGGCCAAAAGTATAACTTTTACAAGCTATCTTTTACGTCTCTGCTTTTGTCGATTTTGTACTATTGGTAGTACTTGACATAAATCACATCCCAAACCATTAATTTTCCACCAAATGATTCATTAATATCAAATATATATTTATAACTTCGGGTAATTATTTCGATCGTTTGACACTTAGCCATAAGTGCGTCATCCCGTATTATCAATTTTGTTTGCCTTATAAATTTAGCATTATTGCTCTGCTTTGATATATTTGTGATGGTTATATAAGTTGTTTGAAGAGGTATATCAAATCTAAAGTAGGTGGCCTCACAATAAAATCATTGTTGGTACACCACTTGCTATTATTGCTAATAATGTCATGCCTCTTGATATGATATTTACAAGTAATATGACATAAAAATATTATTTCGATTCGCCGAAGGCATCTACAAAGAATAATCCCGTTATAGCAGAGTCGACTCTTTATAATATAGACTTGAAAGCTTATTCTTGTTTAGGATTTTAACTTTGATTGTGCTTACTCAGACACTTGTATGGCATTTTGATTCTTAATAGTGTACTAACCCTTTTACTTTGTGTTCTAACGCTCTTTTTATGGAATAAATTTATGTAACCTAAGATTTTTTTTAACTTGAATAAGAATTTTACTCATATGATGAATTTAAAAAATAATTGAATTGGATTCTCTTGCTAAATAATTAATTAAAAAATATTTTATTTTTTGTTGATTCAGATCTTAATATTAGTTCATCTCTTATTTTGAATATTTAATCTTAATTATAATTTTATCCACCATAAATTTTATTTTCAAAGAGTAAAAGATTGATATGACATTTCACGTTTAGATCTTTATGTGTGTAGAATTGATGATAGGATATAATTGTTATTTTAGTCGCTTATTACACTCTAATTTACTGCACTTTAATTGAGTTTGAGCTTTAATTGCTAGTGTTTTGCACTAAATGTGTGTTTTATGCCTTGTGGTAGTGATTGTGATCTATGTAGATGTTATGGAATGAATTCAAGATATTCTGGAGCTTTGAAGTCTGAGTAAAAGCCCAAGGATTAATTGGGATCGTATTCGAGGATCAATGGATGATAGTGCACTTTAAGAACGAAACGAAGAATCGAGTAGGCATATTGCGTATTATCCAGTAAAATGCACATAACTTTGCACCCAGAAATCCGTTTGGGCTCCACAATATATCGTTGGAAAGCTATTTAAAAGGGCTAAAACTTTTGTGTTTTAGATTTTTTCCAAATTACAAAAGATTCAGCGCATGGAGCGGCGCGTAGCGCGCCGCGCGCCGCGTAGCGCGCCGCGCGCCGCGACTGCCTATTTTGCTCCTGCCTCGAAATTGCAAGGTTCCTAATAAAGTCACTACCACCCCGCGTGGCGCGTCGCCCCATGCGGCGCACCTGTGCAATTTTTGCAGAGTTATCCTATTTCGCGAGGGATAAGGTATTTTCTTCTGGGCCCGACCCTACTTGGTATAAATACACGCAAAACGTTATTTTTGAAAAATTTGACAAACTTTTGACTTAGGGAAAACACAGAGCTGCCGTGGAGGCCGGGTTTCATCTTTTCTTTCACCAAACTTAGTAATTTTGATGATTATTTGTATGATTTGTAGTATGGCTACCATGTCTATGTGGAGTTAAACTTCACGTTTTAGGGTTGTGGTTCTTTCGTTACTATTGTTATTCGGTTATTGATTTTGCCTTCTTGATTTATCATATTAGTTTATTTATACAATCCTATGATTAATTATATAATTTCTTGATCACCAATTGAATATTATCTACGAATCTTGAATTGAACTCGAAAATGGAAATTCTAGATTGCATATAGGATTAAGTAGAGCAAGTTCTTGAACCTGGGCATCGAGGAATGGATTCGCGATTAGGATAGACATATACCTAATTGCCTTGCTTGGTTTATGTATAGGAAATATAAATGCGTTCTTGTTAGTTCTAATTCCATAGACATATAGGCGTTAGGTTGTCACGACCCAAACTCCCTCCGTATAATGTCGTAACGGCACCTAGTCTTTACGACTAGGTAAGCCTAACAAATTGCGGAAAATAACAAAACGAAAGCGTAAATCTAATAACCAACTGCTAGAGATAATTAAATACTGATAGGATTGTCGCTCGGCATGTACATTAACCAACTCTCAAAATATACACAAAAACCTCCCAAGACCCGGAACACCATAAGTTACAAGCTTCTAGGATTTTCTATCTAACTATTTCTATACATTAATAACTAGAAGAAATAAAGGAAGAATAACATAAGAGGATAGAGGGGAACTCCGAGGTCTACGGATGCAGGCAGATGTACCTTAAGTCTCCAGAACAACATTAAATACGCAGCTGATAGCGAGGCTGGTAGGAGGTACCTGGATCTGCACATGAAAACATGTGCACAAGAATAGAATGAGTACACCACAATGGTACCCAGTAGGTGCCAAGCCTAACCTCGGTGGAGTAGTGACAAGGTCAGGTCAAGGGCCAATGGTGTATATAAAATAATTAAGGCAAGAAAATGTTGTAATGTAATAAAAGACCGGAATTAAACAAAGAGGAAATCCATGGAGAAGTAACAGTACAGACACACAAGGATAAATAGCGGGGGATCTCCCGATATACCTTCTCATAGTCCCAAAAGTAAATGTACAGGGAGAACTCTCGATGTATTGCCTCGTAGTCTCAAAAGTAAATGTGCAGGGGGATCTCCCGGGATACCGTCCCGTAGTCCCAAAGTAAATATGCAAGGGGATCTCCCGGGATACAGTCCTGTAGTCCCAAAGTAAATACGCAGATCAAAACAGTGGAGGTAACAGTTACAACAAGAAACCCTACAGTTTGGACTAAGTACAAGTCGAGAAAATGAGCAGGAATCCACTAAGCATGCTGCACAGAGTTCATATAAACATTTAAGACACGTAGACATGCTATTATAGGCTATACAGGATAACTACACATATTGGAATAACTCAATTAAGAATGAAAACATAGTAATACTCATTAAAATGGTATAACTCAAATTAAAAGGAAAACAAGTTGCTACTCGGTAAAATCGGGTTTTACAATAATAGACCTTGTACATACTCGTCACCTCACGTACACAACACTCACACATCACAACAATACCACATCTTAAGGGGATTTCCCTCTGACACAAGTTTAGGAAAGCCACTTACCTCGAACCAAGCTCAATCAATCGGTAACAATGCCTTTTTTACGAATATCCGACTCTGAATGGCCCAAATCTAGCCAAAATCAATTACATTCCATAAATATAACTATAAGAAACTAATCTAATTAATGAAATCAAAGCTAAAGAAGAAATTAGGAAATCGCCCCAAAAAGCCGGGAACACATCTCGGAATCGGGTAAAAGTCACAAAATATGAGCACCCATTTACTCACGAGTTCACTCATACCAAAATTATCCAAATCCGATGTCAAAATCCCAATCAAACCTCAAAATCTTAGTTGAAGAACTTCTCCCATTTTTCTCAAAATTTTCACCCCAAATTTGAAATTAAAGGATGGAATTAATGATAGATTAGTGTGATATAACCAAAATTAAGTGTAGAATCATTACCCAATTGATGCCTCTGAAAATCCCTCAATGTCTTGTCCAAATCCGAGCTCTCTATCTCAAGTTTTGATAAAAATGGCCAAACCTCCGATTTTGAAATGTTATATTTTGCCCAGGCATTCCTTCTTCGCAAACGCAGCCACACCCTCGCGTTCGCGAAAAACAACTTATTCCAACCCAGAATTCCTTCATCGCGAACACGATGTTCTTATCACGAACGCGAAGGTCACTCAATTCATCCATACGCGAACACGGGACAAACATCGCGAACGCGTAGGCAAAAGGGCTTGGGGACCCAGCTGGTCAGTCCCTCTACGCGAATGCGGTACATCCATCGTGAACGCGTACACCAATACCTCAGTGCTTCGCGAACGCGGGACCTACATCGCAAACGCGAAGCACAAAAATCCACCTTCCTCCAGTTCCTCTTTGCGAACGCGAAGAAGGAAACCAAACTGGAGATATAAGAAAATCTACAATCTTTCCTAAGTCCAAAATGATTCCGTTAACCGCCCGAAATTAATTCGAGGCCCTTGGGACCTCAACTAAACATACTTACAAGTCCTAAAACACCATACGAACTTAGTCGAATCCTCAAATCACCTAAAACAACATCAAAACACGAATTACACACGGATTCAAAACACGTATACTTGCGTGTGCGTTTGGCCACAACAAGTTTTTGGCGCCGTTGCCATGGACTTAGAATTGACTCTTACCAACCACTTTTTCTCTTTCTCACACATTTATATTCCTAATATTTTCATAGTTGTTGTTTAATAATTGAATATTTTTCAATTTTACACCAAAAATTAATTAAAACAAATATTGTCTTAGTAGGAAAATAGTTCAAATATATTATAAAAATATATTATCGTGGGGGTATTTGTTTCTTCTTAATTTCAACTCTTTATGTAGTCTCTTTAATATTTTTTTTATATTTTTCTTGGTATTGGACAGTATGGAGTGATAATGTATTGCAATACGGAGAATTCTTATGAAATTGATTTTATTAAACCTTCCTACATATTTTTTTTATAAGAATTTAATAGACAAAATTTTGTTAATTTTAAAATCTTAAATATTAAAAATTAGCATTGAAAGTGTTGTAGTCCAAAAAATAGGTTATTGCAGCTACGTCCTCTTCCCATGAGTTCTTCCGTGTAATAATTTTGGGCTATTTGGTATATTAATATTGTGTTTATAATTTTATAATAATACAAGCTCTCCTTTTTTCTAAATGAATTTGGACAATATAATGCATTCTCAAATTAAGTTAGTAATAGAACATTATAATACGCTTCCGAATTAAATTAGTGATAGGAATTTTTAAGGAGTATATCCTGAAAGTAATAGAATTACATGACTAAAGATATTTACTTGTTCAATTTTATATGAATTAGACAGCCCGAAAATAATTATACTATCAGGATTCCGAAAGGTAATCATGTAGGATACTAAGGTGTAGTATTATGTCCTAAAACTAATAGGATTATAAGACTAATATATAGAATTTCGATTATGTCCTTTTACTATGAGTTATTATGCTTAATATTATAAGGTTATTTTTGTAAACCGATATTGTATTCATGCTTTTATATCGGTATATTCAACATAATATAGATATAGATAGATAGACAAATACAAATAGATAAATAATAATTACTCCCTCCGTTTACTTATCCGCTATTCTAAAAATATATTTTTACTTTTACTTGTCCACTTTCGCACATCAAGAGAAAAATATTTTTTTTTTCTGTTTTGCCCTTAGCATTAATTATTTATTCCAAATTATTTTTCAAATCCATTAATATAATATACAATTAATATGAGTATCATGATAAATTATATAATTTATTTATTATTTCTTAAAGAGGTGTGCAAAGTCAATAATTGAAAAAGTGCACAGAGGAAATAATAGATATATGTATAGATTTGTAAAAAATATGATCAAAACAAATCTTATTCGACTACAAATAATAATATATTTATATTTTTTAAACAGAAAGAGAAATAGATTTAAAAAAAGAAGAAAAAGAAAAGTTATATTAGATTGTAATTATTATTAATTCTCACCTTGACATTGACGAGTAAATTATATTATACTCCATTAATTAAGCAAGTAATACTTGGCTAGACAGACATATTATATAATTACGCCCAATTATGCGGCTTTCCTAACAAGCTTTAAAGATAAGACTTTTGGGTAGGATTGTGAGACGGTGTGATAGAGCCGCCTACGACCACACCAAGGAGGAAAAAGAAAAAAGAAAAAAGAAAAAAGAAAAAAGAAAAAAGAAAAAGAGAAAAAAGAAATAGAAGCCTTTTTTTCCGATGATTTTCATTTTTCATGTAAAAAAGTCTTCTCTTCTTCTCTCCTCTCTCTTCGTCTCCCCCATTCTTCTCTTATGGCTTCAAAATAACTCTAAAATTCCTCTAACCCTACTATTCTGAACCCCTTCTAAACGTGGAATTTACTTACATATACATCTAGGTGATTCTAAGTGGGATTTCCCTAGATCTGATTTTTGTTTTAGGTAAGTTCTTGGCTATATGGGTAGACTTTGTTTGGAATTTGCATGTGATTATTTGGGAATATTTGATCTGTTTCTTCATATTCTTGTCTTATTAAGGTTTTTCTTGTGTTGGGGTGTGTGTGTAATTTTTTGGTTGGTTATTGTTTTTCTCTTGTGAATCGTTTGTCTTTAAGTCTAATTTTTTCTGTCCTTGATAAGAATCTTGGGAAAATCAGGTTTGCTAATTTATTTATTTAATTATGGAACAATGGTTGCGTGTTTTGAAAATAATGATGATAATTTTGTTTTTTCGTTGTGGATTAGAGTTTGTGCTAGTATAATTGCAATCGGTTTGTCTCCAAAAGCTTGTCTCAGCTTATATAATGTAAATTGACAGTTTCGAAGTGAGTATGAGAAAACGGGGCTTATATGATGGCTGTTTCAGCTTAACTTTTTTAACCAAAAACATAAATGACAATATTGTGGTTATTTTACAAGTTTGAAGTGATTTGGCCCCCAAAATAGTGATTGGGCATAAATGTGATTTTTATACCTTAAATTGGATCCTTTTCTTTTCGTACTCAAGACTGAATGTGGTATTGCAGCTATTTAGAAAATGTTAATGTTGTGGTTTTTGTATGCTGGTGTTGCAGTTTTATTTCATTTGAAGAACACATTTTTCATATTGGAGTAAGAGTGTGAATATGATAGTCGCTTCACAATTTCACTCTTAGGATGCTGATTGATGGGTGTAAGGTTGCACACCTCCTTTTTCTGTTTTAATAATTACCTATTGATATCTTATTGAGATGTTATCCTGCAGATTAAATGTTTTGGTGTTGCTTTTGGAATCATTGGAGACGTTTTGTCTAATTGATGGATGATGACCATTCCAATGGATAGTGCTGTCGATCATTTGTCTCGCGAGCAAGTTCAGTGCCTCTACAACAAGGTTGCTTTATCCTCTGATAGCTTTTCCATTTGAATTGAGTGTTTATATATGTAAAACAATCATGCATTCATTTGTGTTGCTTTACTTGTGAAGCTGCAAGTTGGACATCCTTGCATAAAGACGTGTTTGTTGTCTGTAAAGCTGCTAGCTATATCTGTCTAGTTTATCTTCTTGCATAAAAAGAGCAACTGCATATTTTCTTGTTTGGAGCTTGTAATTGACATTTTTTACTTTAACATATTTTTCCCCCCCGAAAGAATGTTGAGTTGGAGAATAAACGTAGAAAAGCAGCACAAGCTAGAGTTCCTTCTGACCCAAGTGCATGGCAACAAATGCGAGAAAACTACGAAGCCATCATCCTTGTGGATAATGCCTTCTCAGAACAACATGAAATAGAGTATGCCTTGTGGCAGTTGCATTACAGGAGAATTGAGGAATTGCGCGCACACTTCAATGCTGCTGTAAATTCTAGTGTGTCAACCAATTCTCAGAATGGGAAAGTTCCCCATCGTAGTGGACCTGATCACGTCACAAAGATCAGAATACAGTTTAAAACTTTTCTTTCAGAAGCAACAGGCTTTTATCATGATTTGATGCTAAAAATCAGGGCTAAGTATGGCCTGCCGCTGGGATATTTCTCTGATGATCAAGAAAATCAGATTCCTTCCTCTAAAGATGGTAACAAATCTGTGGAGGTGAATAAAGGATTGATATCCTGCCATCGTTGTTTGATTTATCTTGGCGATCTTGCTCGGTATAAAGGCTTATATGGTGTGGGTGATTCCAAAGCTTGTGATTTTGCGGCTGCTTCGAGTTATTACCTGCAAGCTTCTTCACTTTGGCCTTCAAGTGGCAATCCTCATCACCAGGTATTTTCTGTGAGCAAGTGGGGAATATGATTATTGAGTAACCTTCATATGAAACATTTTGTTTTTCGGACTGTTCTTATTGTGATGGCTGATTGCGTTTCCTCAGCTTGCAATACTGGCTTCCTATTCCAATGATGAGCTTGTGGCTATTTATCGCTATTTTCGCAGTCTTGCAGTAGAAAGCCCTTTTGCCACGGCAAGGGATAACTTGATCATTGCATTTGAGAAGGTAAACAACCTATTGAGAAGATAATTTAAGATCTTGCTGGTAGTTCGGTTAAGATCCTTGACAACTCTTTCTTTTTTTCTCCTGTATTTATGACGCCCCCCCCCCCCCCCCCCCCCCCCCCAAAGACACACGCACACACTTGTGTAATGCGGTCTTTAGATAATTGATTTAGGAGCCCCTCCGGTTCAAATTATATGACACACTTTCCTAATTCCTTATTAGTCCGTTCCAAAATAATGACATATTTCTACATTTGGAAATAATTTAACTCTAAACTTTCCCTTTTATCTATTTTATCCTTAGTGAGAAGCTTTTACCGCCACACAAATTGAAAATCCCACAAAAGCATTTATCCTTGAGCTTTTTAAAATCACAAGTTTCAAAAGTCTTTCTTTTTTGCTTAAACTCCGTGCTGAGTCAAACTACGTCACATAAATTGAAATGGAGGAAGTGGATTCTTTTCTTTATTTTTTTTATTTTTTATTTTATTTTATTTTTTATGTTGAAAAAGTTGCATCCTTATGTTGGTGGTGAGGATGTTTATGATTGACCAACTGGAGTTTGTTTCTTATGTAGGATCATGACTACTAGGTATTATTTAGTCTGGATTGAGATCTTTACTTTAGTAGTTGGCTTGGTACGTTCTTTTTTCTGGTATAACCATGGTGTCTGGACGAGTTTGCATGCACCTCGACTAATTTCACGGTTGGTCCACGGGATACCTGTTGCCTCCAACCAGAACATATGAGAAGAGAACACCTAGCGTTTCTGCTGGGATTTGAATATGAGACCCTCATGGTTCTCATCCTTGGTACCTTCTTGAGAAAATAGATGTTTGATGTTACTCGTATGCGGATGTAGGAAAAGATTTAGTAGTGAGAGTTACTTAGAATGGCTTGAATTATGTCATATATCTCCTGCTTGCCTGTGTTAGAACTGCCGCAAATATCTTGTAGCAGCGTGGTATTTCTTGTGGTACATAACCATAAATGATTTTGGTAAAGCAAAGAATTCTACCATAACGTGCTCTAATAGAGGGACCATATTGACGATTTATGTAATAGCTAACCATAGACAGGTAATGAAGCTGGTGTGTGGCTTAGAGAATGTTTAATTGTATGCTATATATGTAGAGTTGTACTGTACCCGTTTATGGTGGCCTAGTAGACAGTGGTGTGCCACGTGTTAGGTAGGGCTTTTAATTCCACTTCAAATAAAAATGCTTGTAGTGTTGTGGCAAAAATGGCTAAAAAATAGAAGATGGGGAATTTTTACATTATTTTCTTGAATGCCGTTAGTGTTCCTGGCTCTACCACTGTTAGTAGAAATAGGAATATGTTAAAATTTTGACATACATGCGTATCATTTTTGTAATTCCGAAAGAGATTGGGGAGGAATTTCAAATTTTTTAGTTTAGCGTGGTTTGGACATTGACGGTTTCCAGAATATTTGCTATTTCGAGTGACCTTTACTGCAAGACTCAGTGATGTTACTCGTGTCGATGACCTTTAGTTTTATCTTTTGAATGGTAAGATTAACTCTATTACGTTGAACGCATGTTAACTATCAATGTGAATCACCGAGAATTTATGCAACCCAATAAATTGTTGATTTCTGCTGTTCCTCATGTAAATTTTATTTGTTTAAGGTTACGGGTTCGAGCCGTGGAAACAGCCTCTTGCATGCAGAAATGCAGGGTAAGGCTGCGTACCACAGACCCTTGTGGTGGCCCTTCCCCGGACCCCGCGCATAGCAGAAGCTTAGTGCACCGGGCTGCCCTTTTTTTTAATTAGATGTTATTGGTCCTTTGTAAAATTTGTGAACAGTGACATCTGTTATCATCTTTTTGCAGAACCGTCAGTGTTACTCTCAACTTGTGGGGGATACTAAAGCTTCCTCTACCAAGGCCGTACGTCCTCGTACAGCTGGCAAAGGAAGAAGCAAAGGAGAAACGAGGCATCCACTGAAAGATGGTAAGGCTGAAGCAAGTTCAGTCCAGGAAAATGGTTCTAGTATGTCTGACATCTTCAAAACCTTCAGCACAAGATTTGTTCGGTTGAATGGTATTCTTTTCACTCGCACTAGGTATTTTCCTGTCCATGCTGTAATACAAACCTCTGATATTTGACTACAATATATCATTAAGATATTATTGCTTTGCTTGCCATCTTTATCAGTTTGGAGACTTTTGGAGAAGTGCAATCGGTGGTTAAAAATGATCTGCTTGAGCTTCTCTCTTCTGGGACTGATGAGAAGTATAATTTTGGTTCTGACACTGCCGACTGTAAACTGGCTTTTGTAAGGCTCGTGGCCATCCTAATATTCACTGTTCATAACGTGAATAAGGAAAGCGAAAACCAGTCATATGCTGAGATCTTACAAAGATCGGTTCTTCTACAGAATGCATTTACTGCTGTGTTTGAGTTCATGGGTCTTGTAGTTGAAAGATGTGTCCAGTTAAATGATCCCACAACAAGCTTCCTTTTGCCAGGGGTTTTGGTGTTTGTAGAATGGTTAGCGAGCCGTCAAGATGTTGCACTTGGCAACGAACCAGAAGAGAAGCAAACCAGGGCTAGATCATTTTTCTGGAAGAACTGCATTGCTTTCTTTAATAAGCTTTTGTCTAGTGGATTTAAGTTTGTTGATGATGACAAGGATGATACGTGCTTCTTCAATATGAGCAGGTATGATGAAGGAGAGAGCGATAATTGTCTTGCATTACCTGAGGATTTTGAGCTGAGAGGATTTATACCTTTTCTTCCGGCACGACTTATCCTTGATTTTTCAAGGAAGCATTCCTTTGGTGGTGATGGTGGCATCAAAGAGAAGAAATCACGACTGCGGAGGATAATAGCAGCAGGAAAGGCTCTTGCTAATGTGGTCCGTGTTGGAGAAGAGGGAATATATTTTGACGGTAGAGCAAAGAAATTCATCCTTGGCGTTGAGCCTCAAGTATCTGATGATTATGCGCTTAGTTGCTCCATGGAAGTTCCCAAATTGAGTGGTATTGAGTTGGAGAATTCAGCTGCAGGGCAGTTAACTGTAGGAGCTCTGCAGCCAAAGCAACAATTGTATGTGGAAGGTGAGGAAGAAGATGAGGTAATTGTTTTTAAGCCATTGGTGGTAGAAAAGCATGTGAACGGGAGCGCTTCAAACATGATGACCTCAGAAGGTCATGTTTCTGGTGTTAGTGCTGCCAGTGTTCCTCCTGGGGTTCGCGTGGCCTCTGTTGGTCCAGGAAAAGAAATGAGTCCATTTTCAGCTGCACTTGATGGATTGATCATGCAGAGTGCATTACATGCTAATGCAAGGCCACCCTCAAGTATTGCCAATAACAGTGGCCCATATATGCAGCCTATTCAACCAAATACTTTATTGTGGTCTGTTGACCGAGCTGCTGTTATGAATGGATTTGGCAGCTTGAAAAAGATAGGAAATGGTCCAACTATAATATCTGAGTTGCAAGATCAAGTGTTTCCCCCTGTGCCATATTCTGTCCCTTTTCCCCAGTCTGTCAATTTTGGCACGACAAATAATATTCCTGTGCATATCCCAGATGCTGCCATACCATCTAACTTCAGTTCACTTTCATCCTCAGTAGTTGGTATTGATAGCATGTCAATTAAGTCCCCATCAGTCATGTCAACAGGCATAAGGAAAAATCCAGTTAGCAGACCTATTAGGCATCTGGGTCCGCCTCCAGGCTTTGGTGCTGTTCCTTCGAAAGTCCTGGAGGAGTCTTCTTCAGCAATGACCATAAAGAATGAACATACTACTCATCCTCCTATGGATGACTATAGCTGGCTGGATGGATATCAGTTGCCTTCATCACATCAGAGCATTGCTTTCAATAACTCCATTAATCATTCAACACAAAACTACAACTCAATGAGCATGAGTAGTAGCTCTGTTGGAATGGTGAGCTTTCCTTTCCCTGGGAAACAGGTAAACTCTCTGCTTGTGCAATCAGGGAACCAGAGAGATTGGGAGGACTATCAGATATCTGAACAATTAAAACTGTACCAGGAGCAACCTCAGCAACTCCAGAGTGGAAACCAACAGTCTGTTGAACTGCCTCAGCGGCATGAAGGACAGTCTCTGTGGGAAGGCTGTTTTTTTGTGTGATGTGGATGCAGGAGATTAGATGGTAAAATGATATTTTTCTGTACCTTAACAGAGAATTACTTAAACACATTCTCCATGACTGCTTTTATCTTTCCGAGCCCTGCATTTTATCTTTCTTACAGTTGGCTGCTCAAGCTTTTCCAGGTTGTTAACAATTACAGTGGCGATGTCCAGCGGCCTGTTGCTATGACGTTCAACCATCATATTTGCAGTGCGGCCAAGGTTAATTAAGTTTTCTCGCAGCATGGATGGTCTTGGAGTGTTGCGGGCACTTGCTGTTGAGCAGGTATTCGTGCTCTCTCTTCCTCCCTTACTCCCTCCTTCTCCCATTCTCTTGGATCTCTACTGTTGCATTTGAGTCCACACGATTAGTTACTATGTTGGACATACTTTTAACATTGTTTGATAATTCATTAATGAGGGGATGGCTTTTGTTTTCTCGGTAGTCCGCTGATAAAGTTCCCCTCATTTTTCTTTTTCTTCCTAGT
>ML297460.1:34550-107904 GCA_005239495.1 Nicotiana undulata
CCCCCCCCCCCCCCCCCCCCCAAAAAAAAATTGACATAATTTCCAATCTAAGAACAAATTCAAGCTCTTGATGGCTCTTTCATTACACTGATATTTTCTATGAGCGGGCTTAATAACTATAATGTGCTTTTGCTGGTGGTTGGGTCTGGAAAGTATTTGGGGAAAGTGGTGTTTTTCCTTTTCTTTTTTTACGTTTGCTGGGGCTGGGGTTAACTTAGGGCTGGAATCTGAGTACTATTATGCTTTTCTTATTTGAAGGAAAATGAGTGCCTGAATAACTATGATATTTTCAGTCTTCAGCTATTGAATACCAATTTAAAACTTCCCACACTTTTGGTGTGTTTGGTATGAAACAAAAATGTTTTCTAGAAAATGTTTTCAATTTTCACATGTTTGGTTTGCTTAAATATTTTGGCGAACATTTTCTTCATGGACTTTTAACAACATTTAGAGTAAAATATTTTTCAAGTCTCTTTTTCAACCTTACCGATCCTATTTCTCACCTGACCCCCTCCTCTACGGCTCTACCCCCCACTCCTACCCTGCCACCCTTTCACCCCACTCTCCATTTCCATCATCCACCCCCAAACCCCCGGTGCCACCCCACCCACGCACCTCCTCCACCCCGACCTTCCACCCTTCCCCGCTCGTACACATTTCTTCTCATATACTGTTTTCCTATATTATATACTCCTTTCGTTCCAATTTATGTGAACCTATTTCTGTTTTAGTCCCCGCCAAATAGAATGGCCCCTTTCCCTATTTAGAAACAATTTACCTTTATGCAATGATTTGTAGCCACAAAATATATGTGCTTCATTTTATACCACAAGTTCAAAAGTCTTCTCTCTTTTCTTAAACTCCGTGCCTAGTCAAATGGGAGAGTATTTTAAAAAAAATAATTTTCTGCTACCTAATCAACCAAACACCATAGAGTAAGTAAGAAAATGTTTTCCTTCATACCAAACACACCCTTCTTTCCTGTTATCAACTTGAAGTTATTAAGGTTAATTCCCTGGTTATGCATCGACATAGTTTACCCTTTCTTAAAAATTCTGACTTAGGAGAGCAAGGTGAGAGGACCCACTTTCCACCAGCTTCGAAGACAAAAATAATGGATTTCTCAGTTATCCAAGAAATATATTTATAAAAAGTAACTCACTTTTTTGGGTGTATGCCAGCTTGTGCCTAGCTCTTCAGACTGGACAAGTCAGACTGAGGTCCGTAGGTGCAGGGGTTGGGAGCTTTGGAAGTAAGAACCTTGCCTGTTTGGATGGTGCACGGCTGGTATGTCAGATTTTGGTGGATTGCTTTTTGGTGTCAGTGAGTGAGAAGCTAGTCTACCTATCTCTATCTGATAGGAGATCTCTCTTACAATTTACAAAGTTCTGCTACATGCGATGATGAGCAGTTTCCAAATGTTAAATGTGTAAGTAAAGTGGATATCTTGGCAGCAGTTGTCTTCTGAAAATTCTTCAATGGGATTTTGCATGAGATCATGGAGTAGTTATCAGGGGGTAACTATGGATGTTGTCTGGAAATAAGTATGTGATATGCATATGGTTATCTCAACTTTTGATTTGTTTCAATGTCAACTAGTGGCAATATCCTGTCATGTATGTTATTTGAATTTGTTATGCTTGTGATCCAGTTGCAGATTGTTGTTGGATAATTAGTGTTCGGTCATGTGCATCTCTTGTATGGCATTTTCCCAAGCTGAGAATGCCCAAAGGCAGGGCAACATTGTTTCTTCCTGTGTTATGTGAACGCGTTTGAAACTATTAACTTGTCAACAATCGCAAAAAATAAATCTTGGGAGTCGGTCATTTCTTGCTTATTTGTCATATTTGTTTTTCCTCATACATGAATGGACTGGCAATTTTCACTGGCTTCTCTCATCTCGGACCAAACCTACATACATTCCGTTTCCCACATGCCAGAAGACTTTGTAATTCATTTCCTATTAATAGACTTAAAAGCAGTACATTCATCCGGCGTTGCCATAAAAAATTCATAACTCAGCCATAAAATAGCTGGCACATTTTCATGGCTTTAGCTTCTGGTTTGCTCTGGAAATGCTTAACTCAGCCAAAACAGGGAGTGCTACTGAATCGCAACACAACACAAGAAGCTCAAGTTGCTTAGGTGGAACTATTCTGGCAACTATACTGTCACTTGAATCCTGCAAAGCCTAATGTCAAAATAATAAACTGCCTTATAAAAGGGGATAGAAAGTAACTTCTACGTTTCAATTTTCCTATGGTTGCATCTTTGCTTCTTTCTTCCAACCTAATATTAGTGATATACCAGCTCAAGATTTACATCAAAATCCATATATAAACAAGATAACATGGATGTATATTACATATTGTAAGAAAATACATCTTGTCTTAATAGATGAGAGATAATTTTTTTTACTTTAAAAGAAACTTACGTTAAGCTAAAACCCAACATCACAGGGAGGAGAGTGCCCGTGGCACATTACAAAAAAAGAGTTCCTTTGCCCGGCAAGTAGAACTAGTACATCCACTCATAGTAGTACAAAAACGGATATCTGCATAGTGCAAAGTAAGGGGAAGTGTACAGTTAGCCACTAATAACACATATTTATTTTTAAGTTACTGTTTAAAATGTCTTTACTCTTTAGTCACTGCTTTAATAAACTTTACCCGCCGGACGAAAATATCCTTCTGCTCATAAAGTTTAGGACCAAGTGCCCTTAACTTATGAGCTTGTTACTATAAGTTCAGGACTAGCTGTCCTTAATTTATGAGCTTGTAAGTCTAAGTTAAGGACTACCTGTCCTTAGTTTTTAAGATTGTAATAACCGGCCTATTTAAGTTTGTTACAACGATTTAAGAACCATATTCGTTATTGAACAATATGTTTCCACTTTTTTCACATGTGAACAATTAATTCCTAATGTTTTTCACTTTTAAATGACAGGATAACAAGGAAAGAAACTTGAGCCTTGTTTATGATCTAATTTTGGGTACGCATGTTAACCTTTTTCTCGATCTTTGATTAGGTTAAGGTTATATTTTCCACTGATTAGTGTATGATACAGTTATGATCTTCTTGGTACTTTTGTTTCTTCCCAAATCTCTGAAGCGAGGGTTTGGGAAGAAAAGAAATGGAACAAGGGTAAAAATGTCTTTTCATATTAATTTTAATAGAGTATTGGTTATTTTTGATTAACTTAGAATTGCAGGATAAAAAATAAATACTACCTTATATAGTGATCACCACACGCCATTTTTACGCATAGTAACACTTTCCAGCTATCTGCATCAACTAGCTTTAAAATGAAGTTGATTGGTGATTGCGCCATCTACTATGCAACCATGCTTGGCCAAAAGATTAGCTACCATATTCTGCTCCCCAACTGTGTAAATAGATGGATTACCCAGCTGGCGAATCACAAACCTGGAATCATGTATAATGTCAGAATAAGATAAACTTGCAATTTGTAAGCATAGCAATTACCTCTGTTGGATCAACAGTTATTTCGAATTGGTGATGGTGGAAGCGTTGAACAATTTGAAGCCCTTGAAACAAGACTTGACATTCTGGTAAATCCTAACCAATTGCCCATGGAATCTCGTATCACCTCAGCAATACCACCCTTACCAGGGTTACCTAGGGCAACCCCGTCGGTGCTTGAAAGGGATCTAGCTAGGGGTGGCAAACAGGCAAGTCGAGTCAGATATGAGCTGGTAAAAAAGGGTAATACAAAAAATCGATAAATTATCCGATCTGACCCATATTTAATATGGATAGAAAATGAGTTAACCTACGGATAATATGGATATTCATATTATCCATGATTTCTTGAGTACGATCATTTTTGGGAGAATTTCTATCCTCCAAACTTGAGAAACCTCCAATTTGAGTCTTTGCAAATTTAAAAATTTAAACTCATTGGTTATCCATTTTTTAAGTGGATAATATGATTCTTATCTATATTTGACCCATTTTTAATAAGTTTATTATCCAATCCATTTTTAATGGATAATATGGATGGTGTTACCCGTAAAACGATACATTGAATTTATGTGTGGTTTATAGATAAGTAAATCGATTTGATCCTAAAATTATAAATAAATTAAACAAGAATATAAGACTTAGCGTGGAAATCGAGATAAAACAACAAAAATTTTGGTTTCGGGAGCAGATCTTCCGGAGGCAATAGTAAAAATATTAATAAGCAAGAAAATAAAATATTATTGAGCTTTGAACAGCGTATAGTAAATGCTTTTTAGAGAATCCGTCTCCCCTGTAATGGTTGTTGAGCTCACTATTTATACTCGCACATGGGGAACAAGGTCCTAGGATCAAACCACTCTTAAATGTCAATTACGAGAGTCATTGAAGAGTGTGTAACGGTAGGCAGTGAATGCCATATTCTTTATAACATATTATATACTTAATGGTATAGAATATTCTCCATTAAATGCTACCGGGTGGCAGGCATTTATTTTGCCTTTATGAACACCCTTTCTTTCGGGATTAAACGAGATCGTTGCCTTCGGACCCGATTGCCTTATGTCTTCAGCTCCACGTGTCGCGTTATCATG
This sequence comes from Nicotiana undulata, assembly GCA_005239495.1. Lineage (NCBI taxonomy): Eukaryota > Viridiplantae > Streptophyta > Magnoliopsida > Solanales > Solanaceae > Nicotiana > Nicotiana undulata. Next base: position 39,128 of record ML297460.1, read on the forward strand.
CGAGCATTTAATATGAATATATTTTACCCTACACAGATAGTCCCCCTGCTTTCCGGTGGCATAACCTTGTGTCACTGGAAAGTTGGTATTGGCGGGAAATTCTCTGACCCCTTCTAAAAAGTTTCTGATGGTTGATTAGACGCACGTCTCTCGCATTTAATGCCCCGAGCACGCGTCATCCCATGATTAAGCAATACTTTTGCCGTTATCGAGGCAATTATGACCACGATTTTAGCCGCCTATTCATTTACTTATATGCATCAACCTTCTCCTTTTACACTTCATAATTTCCAAACTCTCTCAAACTTTCTTTGCTTAACTCACACTTGTTTTCCACTTCCTCTAATCTTCTTCTTCAAAGAGAAAACCCTTATCCTCTTCTGAAAGTAATGGCCTCCTCTTCTAGAAATTCCAGTTCTTCGAAGAACAAAGAAAGTGCTGATAATGTTGCTCCTCCCACGGCGAACACCATCATTCCCAAAAAGCTCATTACAACTAAGGAATTCGAAGAGAAGTACCCTTCTGCTAACCCCCGAAAATGGGCTGTTGGCGTGTCCTTCTTCCATCCGTCCTTCTAGCTCCCTGCTGTAAAGGAAGATTGTGGTTATCAAGATTTAAACATCATCGCTCCCGACCTGGCGGATCAGGTAACCATATACAAGAAGGGTTTTACATATGTTTATACGTATCCTTTTACTCTGGGCCCGTTCTTATTGAGAGGGGGGGTTGACTCCGTTATCTTGGAGTGTTGCCTTCGTTACCAAGCTCGCTTGGCACAAGTAAGCCCTTTTGTGTGGCGGACTGTTGCTTGTCTTTGCGTCTATGTGAGGATATGGGAGAAGATATATCCCTGGCTCGACTGATGAACCTTTATTCCCCCAAGATTTTCTATCTGGGAATGATAAATTTTAGCAAACGTGGCCACCATGATTTGCTAACCACCATGGACGATGACAACAATAGTGGTTGGATGGAGTGGTTTGTTGCGGTTACCACTAGGGACATCATTCCGACCACGACTCCATCCTTTCCTGAATTATGGAACCGTACTCGTAAGTTCATCGTTTTCCTTTTCTTCTAGTTTAAGACTATCCAATGCAATTACCGATCCTTCTTCTTTCACTATTTCAACAACTCGGTGGACACCACCCAAGGTTGAGCGCTTGGACTAGTGGGTCCAGAAGATTGTGGATGTCACTCGCTTAAGACCCGCAAGTAGAAAGTACTGGCCCTTAAATATGGGTGGAAGGCCAAAAATCATGGTACGTTGCACTTATCTTGTTTTTACTTCTTGTATAGGAAAATTGGTTAACCTTTCTTCACTGTTGAATTCAGGCCTTCCGCAGGGCTCTGTTACCGTCCCCGTGGAGGACATTTTGGCTGACTCGACTGATGCAGCGAGGTTTCTGCGGGAGGCTTTTTCCCAAACATGTATCACTGGGCCTACTTCCGGTGCAAGTGCTTCTTCTCGGAGTCCCCGTCCTGAGAAAAAGAAACAAAAAGGTGACGTTCCTCCACGATCGAAGGCAAATATAAAAGGTGCAAAGAGCCGTGCCTGAGCCATCCGCGGACGATGTGGTGATTAGCGCCGCACCCGAGCCATCCGCGGACGATGTGGTGATTAGCACCGCACCCGAGCCAGCCATAAATATTGTGGTGATCAATGATGATGGAAGAGCCAATGATGAGGGGGCTTCTCTACATAGAAGACGCCTTCATCATCTCAACAAAATGCTCAATATGTTGAGTTAGTTACGCCAACCGAAGACGACGCCTTGGCGCTCTAGAGAGAATATAATACGGTGGAAGATGCTAACTCTTTCTTCCAAGCCCTAGTCTCCATGCCCGGTACCATGAGGCTGAGTGCCGATCTCTTCCATCTTTGATTGATGAGCAACCTACAACTAGCACTGCATTTTCCGTATCTGCTTCTCCACCTACAAGGCCATCAGCTTCATCTACTTCTTCTCCAACCTTTTCTTCGCCACCAGCAACCGCTACATCTTCTCCACCGGCTGCAGTCATCCGAGAGAAGTATTTCACTCTTTTCTAATCCCCAATTCATGGGAATTTGGGGCGTAATTATTCTGCCCCCTCCAAAGATCCTTAAAGGAGAAGGAGTGTTTCCCTCTTGGTTGCTATCAGATGACATCTTCTGTCCCGGCCGGTGGAACCTGCTAATTATCTGAAACCTATGGCTTCAGAAAAATATAGGAATAAAATACAATCTCTCTCCGGAGAGTGTTTGTATAACAATGCCATGCATAACGCAACATCAATATAAACTTTTCCTATGTTTTTTTTCTTCTATCTTTGTTATGGCAGGCTTCTTAGTTTGTATTTCAGTTTTGCAGGCAACTTCCTTGCTTCCCATGGCATTCAAAGGTTGATTCTTGATAAGGAGTAACTCACATCCGAGCGGGATCAATTGTGTTACACCCTATACTTTCGTACGTAAAAGTGCGTCGTAAGAAAACTAATGTAGGACAAAAAATGAGATCATCTTTGAAAGTATATAAAGTAAGTTAATCATGTTACCTCAGAGGTTACAAATATTGAAGATCATGAATAAAAAGTACAAAGAGGTTTTGAAGGTTCATAAGCTAAAGGAATTGAAGAAAATAATATTTTGTCGAAAGTCGACAAGTTAGGAATGTTATAACGTCTACTTTTGGGGTGAGACGAGGGTGCTTAACATGATAAGGAGGTTATGTAATGAGTTATGTTAGTCATACAATAGTCGTGTGTTATGTTATTAATTCAAGCGAGTTGTGGAACAAAAGTCGATGAAAGTCATCACAAGTTACATTCATAAGTTTTACTGAAATTTAGGTCCAATGTAACTGCGATTTTCTCCCAAAATACTTAGATTTACGGGGTGTTCCACCCATAAAATTGAATATCTATGAGTCTATTTTATATCTCATTAAACCGTTTGCCAATATGACATCGGAGTAGAGAGATTTATGCATTTTTGAGAGACTGCGCAAGCTACTAGGTGACAAGTAGGTGTGTCACCTACTTGCTTAAATGAGAGTCCGAAAATGGGCCAGTTAGGGTCGTCCAAAGAGACCTTTTAAAGGCCTATTTTGTTTATATAATACACTGATAAGAGGGTACAATAACCAGATCTAAACCCCTTCAAATATCTTCCCAAAAATTGCACACAAACCCTAATTGAATTTCTCTCCTTTTCTAGTTCTAGTTGGAGGAAAAACCTTGAGTTTGAAGAACCAAGATAGGAGCTAAGTTATTCAACAAATAAGGTAAGTTTAGTGCTCTATTTCATCCATTTTTTTATGCTGGATATGTATGGAAATTCATTCTATAATTGTAAGAACTCACGGGGCGGTGATAAGAAGTCGTGAGTTTGAGTTATTCACTTGTAGCAGACTGCTTTGTGTTGCTGTTGGATTGCGTGTTTTACTATTGTTTTATGGAGTTTTGGAGGAGTAGGGCATGGATAAACACCATATAAATTCAGGGTGGTGGGCTGGTCGTTCGTCGTAACAATTTCGGGTTTTGTATATGAAGAGAGTGGGGTGTGTTGGGATATTTTGGTAGTATTTTGTGGTGTATATAAGGTCGGAAAATAATGTATATGTTGAAATTGTTGTGTTCTTGTGTTGTTGGTGTTATCTTGAATTTGGAGGAAGTAAGGATTATAGGGGAGATGCCGCCCGTTTTAATACAAAATAAGCTTGTCGTTCGTTGTGCGATAGTTGTACCTTTCGTAACCTAATGATTGTATTATTATCGTTGTTGTAGATTAAGGTGCGAAGAGGCGAGTTCAACTTGGTGATTGGAAAGATTGTGATAAGGTATGTTAAGGCTAAATCTTTCTTCATTTATGAGTTTGATAACGAGGCATAAAGATAAGTTCGTATTCCTGAACTTATGTATATTATCCTAGTCTCATAAGTTACAGTGTTCTCCCTTATCGAGATTTATATTCAGTTAAGTATTGTCTTCTTCCATAAAAGAGGGAAATGGGTCTCTCTCTCTCTCTCTCTCTCTATATATATATATATATATATATATATATAATATATATATATATATATATATATATATATATTACAGTATTTTCACCACCATTGAGCTATAATCGATGGGCAGACCCCTATTGGGCAACCTCTGATCAGATGGTAAGTTATATACCGAGCCTACTGTGGCCGAGTGCCTGTTAGCGATCCAGAATGGCCGAGATATAGAACCTAGTATGTACGAGCGCCTATGAGCAAGCCTACTACGACGGAGCAGTTACACGTACCGAGCCTTATAGGATCGGACATTGATTTTACTTACTATATTGAGAGAGTTGAGTCAGTATCAACAAGTAAGTATATCTCCAGATCATCTTTGACTCCCAATTACTTTTAGTTATTATACTATCAGTTTAGTTTCAGCTTTTAGTTATTTTATTGCCTTACATACACGGTACATTATTTTGTACTAACGTCCCTTTTCTGGGGATGCTGCATTTCATGCGTGCAGGTTTAGATAGACAGACGTGTAAACCTCCTCAATAGGTGTTTCCCGAGTTCAGCTTGATCGGTAAGCTCCACGTCCTTCCGAGTTGTCGGGTCTAGGGTTTTGTGTATATATTGTGTATATGTTAGGGGTAGGTTGGGGCCCTATTTCGATCATAGTACATCCATCAGTAGAGACTTGTAGACATATCCTGCCAGTTAGTGCAGCATGTTGGGATTGTAGGCTTTGTATGTATATTTTGTTGGTTTGTCAGCCGTAGTAGTCTTGTCGGCCCAATTTTATATTGATGTTTAGTAAAACTGTTCTGTTTTATATTTTTCTTTGCAAATTGTCTTGCAATGTGGCCTCACGGCCAAAGTGTGACATTGTACGTTTAGAGTCCTTAGTCGCACGTTGGTACGCTAGGTTAAGTGAGGCATTGGGTGCCGGTCTTGCCCCTAGGTTTTGGGCGTGACAAACTGTTGGCCGAGCGTGACAAAACTTCTGCTCATATCCTAGAATTGGAAGCACGATCTCCTGAGGCCGTTGAGTTGGAGGATCAGTTGCAACAAAGCGAGAAAGAGGTAGTGACCCTCGGCCAAGATGCCACCCTGTTAAGGGTACAATTTGATGAATCTAGGGCAAAGTGGGTTGAGGTCTACAATGTCGTTCTTACTGCATCCGATCGCGGGGCTGCCTCTACATAAAGATCAAATAACTTAGAGACGACCTTGAACTCCAAAACTGAAGACGTTGCTGCTGCCGAGGAGAAGTATGCCCGGTTGGAAGAGAGGCATAAGAAAGTCATGGAGCATAATAGATTTCTTAACTCTACTATCCATGACCTTGATGTAAGCCTCCAGGTTGCTAGATTTGATCGGGATAACCCGATCGAGGTTGACCATCTTAAGGAAGAGATTCAGCGCCGAGAGGATTCCCTCATTGTTGAAAACACATATTCTATGTATAGCATGAGGAGAAAAACCTTGGAAGAGGCCAAAGCAGGCGTCATTAACTTTGATGCCGAAATGGCTAAGGCCCGTGAGTTGGAGTCAACTGCCTGAAGAGGTCTCACGGTCCAACATGATGCTATGGACTCCTCTAGTTCCGGTTCCAAGTTCTTGGGAGCTAAAGAAGAACCGGAAGGGGATGAAGGTGAAGGCCAAGATATTGAGCCGGCGGCAAATCCTCCTACTTCCCTCGGGGGCGCATATGCTTCTCTTCCTCCGGATTCTGTGGGTGCAGTAGTTTAGCTTTTTGCTTCCTTTTCTTTTCCATATTTTTGTACTTGTGTTGCTTGGAACACTTGTTTTATATAGAAGTATTCTTTCATTTAAGTATTGCACACATTTTTCTCTTTGCCTACTTTTCGTTTAAGTATTGCGCAAGTCTCTCTTTGCGTTGAATTATGCAAGTCTTCAGGTGTATTTTTCCACGAGAGCATTTGGATTCCGGGCATAATCTCTTAAGGAATCAACCCTTACCGTGAGGGTTTCGTAAGAGAGGGCCCTCTTTAGCTTACAGTGCTCTTGAATAGGACGTCTCCTATTCATTATGGAACTAACATTTGAAGTACTTGTTTAACTATCAAATGATAAAATTAATTCATCGGTCGGACAAGAAACAAGATAAAAATTAAGGGACTTTACTTTATTCCTTCCAAGAAATTGCCATTACTTGTGGCTAACTTATACAACTTGTTTCTACAGGGTTGGCCGCGCAGTCCCCGGTCTCGATGATACAACTTTGTTTTCGGATTTCATAGTCCGGTTGATGTAGTAGTCATAGTCCCGGTTGATGATACAAGTGAAAAACCAATTTCTTTGGGCCATTTGCCTTTAGTTGCTTCCAATCTCTTTTTGGGATTTTGGATAATCACCTTGTTTGTTGATTCTGCTTGACTGTTTGCACTCGGGTGATAAGGTGATGACGCGATCCCGTTGATTTTCAGGTCTTTAAGGAATTTTGTGACCTTTACGCCTATAAATTGTGGATCGTTGTTGCAGGCTATCTCTTTTGGTATCCCGAATTTGCAAATTATATTCTCCACAAGAAATTTACCACTTCGCGCTCGACTATTTTCTGGTAAGGACATGCTTCAACCCACTTAGAAAATAGTCAGTTAAAATAAAAAAAATCTTACCTTACCGGGGGCTGGTGGCAGCGGGCCGACTATATCCATTCCCCACTTCATGAATGGCCAGGGTGACAAAATCGAATACGATAGTTCTAGCAGTCAATGTACCAACGGTGCGTAGCGCTGACACTTATCACATTTGTGTACATAAGCCCATCTTGTTCCATTCGGGCCCAGTAATATCCTGCCCTAATTAATTTTAGCACTAAGGAATCCGCACATGAGTTATTCATGCAGATCCCTTCACAGACTTCTAGCACGAAACAGTTATCTTTGGAAGCTCCCAAATATCGGGCCAACAGGCCTTGGAAATATCTTCTATACAATTGACCTCCCGTGAAACTGTATCGAGGTGGTTTAGTGCGCAACGCCCGAGATGCCTTGTGATCTTCAGGCAATTTTCCGTGCTCGAGATAGTCAATGTTCTCATTTCTCTAGTCCCAGACCAAATTGGTCGCGTATACTTCGTAATAGTTGTCCGCGTCTAATACCGAATGCATAAGCTGCACGACCATACCGGAGTTCGATCCCTTCATTTTCGTGGACGATCCCAACTTGGCCAGTGCATCAGCCATTGCATTTTCTTCTCTTGGGATGTGGGTAGTTTACCATTCCCTAAATCGTGTGAGCGTAGCCTGGACTTTCACTAAATACTGTTGCATGTGCTACTCTTTGGCTTCGAAGATCACGTAGACCTGATTTACTACCAATTGGGAGTCGCATTTGTTTTCTATGACCTAGGAGTCCAGTCCCTAGGCCAGCTCGAGTCCTGCAATCAAAGATTCATACTCTACTTCATTGTTAGTCAGATGAACTGTTCTTATGGCCTTCCTTAGGGTTTCCCCCGAGGGTGAGATTAACTCTATGCCGAGCCTGGACCCTTTCACATTAGAAGCTCCGTCCATGAACAAAGTCCAAACTCCTGATGTCAGTCTGACACCATTACTGCTTCTTTGGTAGCCAAAGGCAGCAATCCCGAACTGAAATCGGCCGCAAAGTCGGCCCAAACTTGTTACTTAATTACAGTCCTAGGTTTATACTTTATGTCAAATTTGCTTATCTGGATTTCTCATTTGGCCAGCCTACCTGAAAGTTTAGATTTATGAAGGCTATTTTGCAGGGGAAAATTAGTCACCACGGTTACTGGATGACATTGAAAATAAGGCCTAAGCTTTCAAGCGGCGACTACGAGAGCTAAGGCCCATTTTTCCATATGTGGGTAGCGAGTTTCTGCTCCCATTAAAATTATACTAACATAATAGATAGGAGATTGCGTACCTTCGCCTTCACGAACTAAAACGGCACTTACCACTGTTACACCCCATATTTCCGTACATGAAAGTATACCACAAGTAAATTGATATAAGATCAGAAATGAGATGTTACGTCCCACATTTTCGTACGTTGAAGTTTCATCATAAGTAAGTCGACGTAAGTTCGGGAATGAGATTTATTTTGGGATTATAAGTATCTTGCTATTTCAAACAAGGGATAAGTAAATTCGTGAAAGTGAGAGGGTAAGAAAATCGAAAAAATGAGTTTCGTCGAAGTTTGACATTTAGGGATAAAATACAGCCCGAGCTAAAATTCCTGATATTTATGGACTAGTACCATGCAAGGTACCACATGACCATGATAGTAAGGTATATAAAATTTATTAAAAGTGAGTATCATTTTATGCTAACGAGATGATTCTAGTTAAACTGGGCATTCCTCAGAATAAATTGTGATAATTCTTAATTATGTGGGTAATTGATTAATTATTGGTTAATGGGAGATTAACCATTTAATTAAGAAATGTTTGGATAAGACCAACCCTCCCCACGTGCTTGCACCCCCCAATCCCCATGTATGACTCTTAAGTTAAATAGATACGTGGCAAGATTTGAGAAATTGATAAGTCTTCTAACGTGAATCCTTTACTAATTTAGGATAAAGGGACCATTATGTCTTAAAGACATGAATCTCATCTCCATTTTGATAAAGTGAGATTTTAAGAATTCAAATATAACTTCAGTAAGATAACATTACAAAGGTAACATGAGTTCTTCACCAAAAATTCATACGAAACTATTTATCATAATAGCAACGGGATTTGGCGATTCTAAATGAATACGGTGCAACCTTTTTCAAGAACATCATACAGATTATTCCCAATTTTGATCTCTCCATTACTTGTTTCGTCGCAATTAACTTGTGCTAAAGGTATTATCAAAAGGATCAACCAAGGTATGTTAAGGCTTTCCCTTCTTTATTTTTAGCAAGATCTAAATAATACAAATGAAAGGAGCAAAATACGCAACTTTCATAAATGACTCTATTCATAGAAATACTAGGGGTGCCTATATTATTGATTCCCCATGTGAATTATTATTATATCTTCTGTTCATGGGTCTCAGAAAAATGCATATTTGATAAAGTTTATCCGTAAGGCATATTGATTTTTATGGATTTTCGAGAAAATCTTATAACGTATTTCTTATGCATTTCATGCATTTATACATGTACATTGACCCATGACCAGATGGAATTATATACGTGTATATATGTATATTATATTTATATGGGATTTGGGAAAAAGGTTACGGCGTTATATACGCACCACCACCTGATCAGCTTGTATACGTTGATGATGTTTCCCACAATGGCCGAGATGATATGATGGGATGACCTCAGAGGCTTGATGATGTTATGAACGCATATACCCATGAATGGTATGGCATTTATTCGTATATGCATGACATTATAAGTATTAAATGATTCACAGAGCAATTCAGACTTACATATCGAGTCTTTTACTCCATGTTTCTCTCATGTCTATTGTTTACTGATTTTCATTCCTTTCATACTCGGTACATTATTTGTACTGACATCCTTTTTTCCTGGGGACACTGCGTTTCATGCCCGCAGGTCCCGATAGACATGTCGAGAGCCCTCCAAGTAGGCTATCAGCTCAGCGAAAGATGTTGGTGCGCTCCATTTGCTTCAGAGTTGCTTGTTTGGTTAGTATGATTTAGACGTGTATTGTTTGGTATGGCGGGACTCTGTCCCGGCCTTTATGAAAATTATGTATTCTTAGAGGCTTGTAGATAGATGTCATGTACGTAAAAGATTGTATGGCCTTGTCGGACTATGTTCTGTGTACGAATGGTTATTTTGGTCTTTTAGGCTCGCATGTCTTGTGTATAAGTTGGTATCACATATGTTATTATACTTATCTCACGGCAGCCTTCCGACTTAGTTATGTATAATAGTATTACATGAAAAGATACATTATGTTGGTACTCGGTTGACTAAGGTACTGGTTCCCGTCGCGACCCATTGGTTTGGGTCATGACAAAAGTGGTATCAGAGCCAGTATTGTCCTAGGGAGTCTACAAGCCATGTCTAGTAGAGTCGTTTTTATGGGTGTGTTGTGCACCACACCTATAAGCAGGAGGCTACAGGGCATTTAAGACTATCACTCTTTCTTCTTACTCTAGATCGTGTGGTAGAGCTCACTTTTAAGAACTTAATTTTTGAAACTCTATCTTATTCATAATACGACGATGACCACATCCAGAAAGAAGATTGGTAAGAGATATAGCTATGGAAGAGTTGAGTTAGAGGTACTTGATTTCTCATGATGCTTATGATAAGTAATATAAGGTCTTTAGTAGATCATGTGTGTACTAAGATGTGTAAACCTATTTATAAGGAACCTTGAGCCAATAATACCTATCCACCCTTATGGTGAAAGACAATGAGAGATTCAGAAGATAAATACAAGTTTCAACAAGCAAAAGAAGCAAGAAGAAGAAGGGTACGAGGCGCCTAGTTAATGAAGGTTAACAGTATTTACAATTCAGGCAGAGGAATATAAGCTTTTTTAGTTGCATTCAACAGTAACATAGGTATGTATAATTGGCGACGTTGATCTTAGTTATTTCCTATGGGAGCTAACAGATATGGTTCAAGAGAAGGACGGGATATCAGGATCTGGCTGGGGTTAGAGTGACCCAAAATGGTGGATGAATTGTTTGCGTTAGTTTACCTTTCTGAAGGATATTACAAATGTGCTAACAGATCTCCTTGTGAGACACCTAGATGGTGCACTCTAAAGTAGTACATCTAGATATGAGTACCACAAATATGGGCACTGGAAGCCTGGAAGGGATAAATATTATCTTAGTATGGCTCCCGTACTTAGTGGAGAGATAATGCTAGACAACTCGAAGAGCCAGTGGATGGAGCAAAAGGGAGCTAAAAGCAAAAGATATCTTGTTCAAGTTTTCAGATAAAGTGATAGACCGAAATATTAGCAGAAAATAAGAAGAGAGCTAAGGAAGCATTAAGAGTAAGATGTGATACATGGATGACAACGGTAGGTCAAAAGATGATAATATTACAGAGTCTATAGTCAAGTGAAGGAAAAAAAGAGAGGTGACAAGCCTTTAGACAACAAAAGAATATAGGCCATAAAGTCATATCCTTACTTCGAGAAATAATTTCGTAACTCCAACGCAACTATCGGAAGGAGAAGTTAGACCCTAGAATAATAGAAATCGGTATGGGCTGGTGAACAAGATAAACTAAACGTGAATTAGGGACTGAGTTATTGGATAATAGTCAGCATCATGAGAGTTTCAGATTTCGTTCTAGCAATATTAGAATGAACAATAGAAAAAGATTCATGAGAAATTCAGAGAATGGTTATTCAGAAAGACGCTTCCCTAAAGCAAGCAATGTGAGCAAAATTAAGCTTAAGGGACTATGTGTGCCAGTTACACTAAGTGCCACCCGTGCAAGTAAGGAATTTCCTTATCCTTGGTATAGAAGGATTACTGCAAGGCGAGTAAGGGTCATCGATAATGTGAGAAGACACCAATGATGAAGAGGTAAAACATCTATAGGTAGATCGTTGTAGCGCTAAACATTAGTACTTCCCTAAAGGGGGGAATGTGGAGTGAGGTGGCATTAAGTCATAGTTAAGTAGTTCTAGTAATTATGAAATGGTAAAGGAAGAATGCGATAAAACGTAAAAGGGGTGAGATTGAACTTATTCAAAGCCTACATATATGCTAAGATTCCAGAACATTATGCAAACACGACGTCAAGGAGAGGAAGTACGGGTTCCTGCCCGAAATGTTATTGATAGATAAGGAGCCAGTGCGATATGTAAGTTAAAACAAAGGAAATAACCCAAGAAAGGTTACGCGGAACAATAATATGAGAATGGGCCAACAAGTAGTTGGTAGTTGATTAAGGAAGAGCCTAGTTATGGCTAAACAGGAGGTTACAGATGAGTCAGCAGATCGTGCAAGATAAACATAGTAAAACCCAATATAGTGAATTTAGCCTCGCAGTAATGTCATTTTAATACTTAAGAAATATATCCATATAGGAGTTGGGGAAGTTAAAAAGGTACCGTATGAGTGTTACGGAAATAAAAGAGAGTGACACCGTGAAGACAGTTATTAGTTCATAGGCAACCCTACAAGCACAAGGGCGTGGAGATAAGTAACTACGGGTAATTATAGGCGAGGAAGAACATGAAAAATTCCGTTAGGCATACGATGTGATAATACATCCTTACAAGAGTCAGAGGATCCCCCCCGAAGTACTACAATTAAAGACTAGATGAAGAAATAAGAAAGAAGGCTTTAACCAAAGCACATTAATCAAAAGAAGAAATGGTTTTGTAACAACAATCCCACTATAAAATTGTATGCACTCCAAAAGAAAGTTTCACCTACCATGGCTAATGAGCGGGGAGTAAAATCAAAAGTAATATTCGAGACCATATGAGTTGCACAAAAATTTTGACATGCGTGAGAACTCTGATAAGCTAAGTATGCACGCAACAAGGGGGCAAAAGACAAGGAACAAAAATTGCTTACGTTTGAAGAAAGCTGAAATGAATGATCAGTCGTAGAAGACTCCGGTATAAGTTAAAAGAAGGAATTGGGTCTAGATCTAGAAAAAGGATGGAATCATTAGAAGATTGTATCATGGTTTTCCATAGCGTCCATGAAAGGCTAAAGTAATAACTAAATTCCATGAGCCACATATCGGAAGATATCTTAAGCCTACATAAAGGCTAATCAGAAGGAAGAGAAAACTAAAGAGTTACATCAACTAAGTAAATTAGAAGTCTGCTTATTGGACACAAAAAGTTATAGACATCATGATTGAGAACATTGCAGAATCACTCTTAATATAAGAGATAAAAGAGAGATAATGCAGTAGCCATATTCTATAACGACTCTATGATAAAGCCAGTTAGAAGTGTCCCAACCTCATAAAAAGTTAGTATGAGGCTCTCACGAGATTGTGTAAAGAGGTACATGTATTATAATATAAGTTCAAGACATGGATGTTAATTATACCTATGTGGAGGGGAGGTCATGAAAAAGATAGAAGATGTGATGTGAGGCTTTAAGGAAAGTAAGGTAAAGGTGAACAGCGTACGAGTTACTCAAAAGCAGAAGGTTGAGAATAGTTCATACTTCGGATAGAAGGCTAGAAGTGCGGGGATTCAATATCCAGGAATGATAGCGGCGTCTTAATAGCATACCTTCCAGGCTATGGCTTCGTCCATACTTCGGATGAGAAAGAGGCTTAAAAGGGTGAATGCCATGGCCTTTGGGATTCATTCACAGAACAGTCGCCTAGATGGCAAGACGAGTACTAAAGTATTCGCAAGACCTATGGGTTATGAGAATGATAAGTGCATCATCAACATTCAAGGATGAATGTTCCAAAGGGGAAAATGATGTTACACCCCATATTTTCGTACGTGGAAGTACGCTAGAAGTAAATTGATATAAGATCGGAAATGAGATGTTACGTCCCGCATTTTCGTACGTTGAAGTTTCTTCGTAAGTTAATTGACGTAAGTTCGGGAATGCAATTTATTTTGGAATTATAAGTATAACGCTATTTCAAACAAGGGATAAATAAATTCGTGAAAGTGAAAGGGTAAGCAAATCGAAAAAATGAGTTTCGTCGAAATTTGGCAATTTGGATAAAATACAGCCCGGGCTAAAATACCTGGTATTTATGGACTAGTACCATGCAAGGTACCACGTGGCCATGATAGTAAGGTATATAAAGTGTATTAAAAGTGAGTATCATTTTTATGTAATTTGATATAATTCTTAATTATGTGGGTAATTAATTAATTATTGACTAATGGGAGATTAATCATTTAATTAAGAAATGTTTGGATAAGACCAACCCTCCCCACGTGGCAGCACCCCCCAATCCCCATGTATTACTCTTAAGTTAAATAGATATGTGGAAAGATTTGGGCAATTGATAAGTCTTCTAACGTGAATCCTTTACCAATTTAGGAAAGAGGGACCATTATGTCTTAAAGACATGAATCTCATCTCCATTTTGATAAAGTGAGATTTCAAGAATTCAAATATAACTTCAGTAAGATAACATTACAAAGGTAACGTGAGTTCTTCACCAAAAATTCACACGAAACTATTTATCATAATAGTAACAGGATTTTGCGATTCTAAAGGAGTACGGTGCAACCTTTTTCAAGAACATCATACGGATTATTCCCGATTTTGATCTCGCCATTACGTATTTTGTCGCAATTAATGTGTGCTAGAGGTATTTTCAAAAGGATCGACTAAGGTATGTTAAGGCTATCCCTTCTTTCTTTTTGGCATGATCCAAATAATACAAATGAAAGGAACAAAATACGCAACTTTCATAAATGACTCTATTCATGGAAGTATTAGGCGTGTCTATATTCTTGATTTCCCATGTGAATTATTACTATATCTTCTGTTCATGGGTCTCAGAAAAATACGTATTTGATAAAGTTTATCCGAAAGGCATATTGATTTTTATGGCATTCCGAGAAAATCTTATTAACGTACTTCTTTTGCATTTCATGCATTTGTACATGTACATTTACCCATGAACAGATGGAGTTATAACGCATATATATGTATATTATATTTATATGGGATTTGGGAAAAAGGTTACGACGTCATATACGCACCACCACCTGATCAGCTGGTATACGTAGATGATGTTGCCCACAGTGGGCGAGATGATATGATGGGATGCTCTCAGAGGCTTGATGATGTTATGAACCCATATACCCATGCATGGTATGACATTTATACGCATATGCATGACATTATAAGTATTAAATGATTCACAGATCTATTAATACTTACATGTCGAGTCTTTTACTCCATGTTTCTCTCATGTCTATTGTTTACTTATTTTCATTCCTTTCATACTCGGTACATTATTTGTACTGACGTCCCTTTTGCCTGGGTACACTGCGTTTCATGCCTGCAGGTCCCGATAGACGGGTCGAGAGCCATTCAAGTAGGCTATCTGCTCAGCGGAAGATGTTGGTGCGCTCCATTTGCTTCGGAGTTGCTTGTTTGGTTAATATGATTTAGACGTGTATTGTTTGGTATGGAGGGAATCTATCTCGACCTTTATGGAAATTATGTATTCGTAGAGGCTTGTAGATAGATGTCATGTGCATAAAAGATTGTATGACCTTTTCGGCCTATGTTCAGTGTACGAATGGTTATTTTGGTCTTATAGGACCTTATGTCTTGTGTATAAGTTGGTATCACATGTTGTATTCTACTTATCTCATGCCAACCTTCTGGCTCAGCTATCTATGATAGTATGACATGAAAAGATACGTTATGTTGGTACTCGATTGAGTAAGGTACCGGGTGCCCGTCGCGGCCCATCAGTTTGGGTCGTGACAACCGCGCTACCTACGAGACCGCTAAGTAGATCAATAGTTGTTTGTGTTACTCTAGTTTTGACCGGTAATAGAGGACTTGAAAAATATATTTTCAAATCCTTCAAATCTTACTGATATTCCGGACTCCATTCAAAGTTTTTATTTTTGAATAGTTAAAAGTAACGATGACATTTTTCGAAGAATTGGAAATGAATCTGCTTAAAGTGGCTAGTCTCCCTGTCAACCTTTGAACCTCTTTTACGCTTGCTAGTACGAGATGTCTTAGATGAATTTAATTTTATCGGGGTTAACCTCGATCCCCATTTGCGACACCAGGAATCCCAAGAACTTACTAGAGCCAACCCCAAACGCACACTTCTCGGGGTATGCTTCATGTTGTGCTTTCTTAGGTTGTCAAAGGTTTCTTGCAAGTGTTAAGATGATCACTTGCTTTCAAAGACTTAACCAACATATCATCTATGTAAAATTTGATGGTTTTCCCTATTTTTTTCTTGAGCATTTTGTTTACGAGCCATTGGTAAGTGGCTTCAGCGTTCTTTAGCCCAAAAGGCATCACATTATAACAATATGTGCTAAAGTTCGTTTTGAACGAAGTTTTTTCCTGATCCTCCGGGTTCAATCATTTGATCAATGTTTGGAAATGGGAACGAATCTTTTTGACATGCCTTATTTAAATCCTTATAGTCTACGCACATGGAAAATTTATTATTCTTCTTTGGAACTACTACTACACTAGCTAGTCAGCCAGGATACTTTACCTCGAAGATTGAACCAATGTTAAGCAAACGAGTTATCTCTTCTTTGAAGAATTTATTTCTGGCCTCGACGATAGGAAGTTTTTTCTGCCTTACCGGAGGGAATTTAAGATCCAAGCTTAGTTTGTGCACGACCACTTCTGGTGGGATATCTGTCATATCCGCATCCGACCACGCAAAACAATCAACGTTAAATTTAAGAAATTCGATAAATCCAGACCTGAGCTCGAGGTTTAGTCTTGTCCCCAAGTGGAACTTCCTCTCCAAGGATTTTTTGAATAACGCGACTTGTTCAAGTTCTTCCGCTATGGATTTTGTTGTGTCCGTTTCTTCTAGTACTTGGAAATATCTTGGTACATGATAGGATTCCGACGACTTCTCCCCCTGGTTGACTTTGCTTAGCTCAGGAGCAGGCGCTGGTTCCCTTAATTTCTATGCTGCATGTTCCTTCCCTTTGCTACTAGCAACTGGGATTGCGTTCATCTCCCGTCGGTTGATCTCCTCTTATTTGTTTAATTCCCTCGGGAGTTTGTAACTTTAGTAATTGATGATATGTTGACGGCATGATCTTCATCTCATGCAACCACGGTCTCTGCAGGATAATATTGTAACCCATATCGCCGTTGCTACCTTGAAAAGGGTTGTCTTCATCACCCCCTCGGCATTCGTGGGTAGCAGGATCTCTCCTCGGGTTGTCACGCTTGCCAGATTGAACCGACAAGGAGTTTTGTGGCCAGAATAATGCTTAAGGTCAGCTTGGCTAGCTCCAACACTCTCCACTGGATAATATTGGCCGAACTTCCTGGGTCTACCAATACACGTTTAGTTTTAAAATCTAAGACATTTAAAGAGATTACCAAGGCATCGTTGTGCGGCAGCAATATACCATCTGCGTCTTCCTTCGTGAAAGTAATGTCATCCTCGACGACTTTCCAGAGTCTCTTACTATGGGTTACTGATACCTTCGTCTTTTTTGCCGCCGAAAATACCACACCATTAATCTCGTTTCCCCCAAAAATCATGTTGATCGTCGAGTGTGCAATATATTCTAGTGCATTCGAAGGTTCCACATGATCACGTTTGCGGCCGTAGTTGTTTTTAGCCCCGTCGCTTAAGAATTCTCTAAGATGGCTATTTTTAGCAATGTCGCCACCTCCTGACGCAGATGCAAATAGTCCCATGTCGAGTGGCCGTTGGTCCCATGGTATTCACACCACAAATTAGGATCCCTTTGACTAGGATTAGATCTCATTGGCATCAGAAATCGCGCTTCTTTAATATTCCTCATAGGCGACACCAGCTCCACTACGTTGACATTGAAGTTTTATTCGGGTAGTTTAGGGTAGGAGGAATCTAGAGAACCCGATACCTCCTTGTCCTGCAATGATTTGTTATCCTGGCCATGATCGGCTCGCTTATCGGCAGCAAACCTATCCACCGATTGAAAACCTCTGTGCGTCTTTCAGCTCTTTCATAGGGCAAATATCGACCACTTAAAGACCGTCGATCTGTGTTGAAATCATCCTTTGATTTCTCCTTACTCTTTTCCCGGTGCCGACCCTTGGTTGATGCCGGAAAACCAAGCTGATCATCTTCAATTCTTATCTTTGACTTGTATTAGTTATGCACATCCGCCATGTTGTTGCCTGGAACTCGAGCAGAATTTCTTTCAATTTCCGTGAAGCCCCGCAACTTCTCGGATTCAGTCCTTTAGTAAATGCTTCTGCTTCCCACTCATCTGGTACGACCAAGAGCAACATTCTTTCTTTCTTTCTGGAATCTGGTCACGAACTCTCGCAACAATTCGGACTCTCCTTGTGCAATCATGAATATGTCGGCCTTTCATGCCTGTCCCTTTCTGGACCCGGCATAAGCCTTGATGAAAGAATCCGCGAGCATCTCGAAGGAATATATTGAGTTCTTGGGCAAGAGAGAATACCATGTCAAGTCCCCCTCCTGTGGGTGTCCCCGAATTTCTTTAGTAAGACTGACTCAATCTCATACGGAGCTAAATTGTTTTCCTTCACTGCCGGTGTATAGGTGGTGATGTGTTCCTGAGGATCTGAAGTCCCATCATACTTCGACACGTCTACAATTTTGAACCGCTTTGGGATCAACTCTGATGCCGCACTTGGTTTGAACAACAATTGGGTGTACTTCTTTGAGTTTGATCTTTTCAATACTGGCGGTGCACCCATAATCTGATGCATTCCAACATTTATTTGACTCATAAACCGCATGAGTTCGGTTTTAAAGGGATCATTCTCATTGTTGTTGCCAGATCTGCTACCGTTTCCCCCGAACCTATCAAAGCATACTTTGCCCCTCGGGGTGTTATTGTCAACCCTTTGTGTTATTTGATATGCGGGAGCACCGAGAGGAGCTGGACCATGTCCAATCGCGTTGTTGGAAGCGCCCGACATCACATTTGGTCATGACCTGATCCTGTCATGTGAGGTGGCCAATAATGGCCTTTTGTTGCTTCCTCAGGATCCTTACTTTTTCAATGATGTGCTCTTCTTCAGCATCATTAGGAGCTGTCTCTCGAACATGTCGTGGATATTGCCCGCCATGAATCGGCATGGCCTTATCCCCCTCGTTGTGGGTATCACTGATTGAATCTTCACGGTGAGGCTGATTTCATTGTCCCTCAACATTGTGTCGATGTTGACATCGTTATCTTCCATTTTCTGTGATTTTTTAAGAGCAAAGAATCAAACAAGTGAGCAATAGATGCAAGGATCAACTCAATTACACAACTATCTAGGCCCCACGGTAGGCTCCAAATTATTTATCCATAAAATGGTACAGTTGATTTATACGTGGTTTATAGACAAGTGAATTGATTTTATCCTAAAATGATAAATAAATTAAACAAGAATATATGACTTAGCATGTAAATCGAGATAAAACAACAAAAATCCTTGTTCCGGGAGCAGAGCTTCTAGAGGAAATAGTAACAATATTAATAAGCAAGAAGATAAAATATTATTGAGCTTTGAACAGAGTATAGTATATGCTTCTCGGAGACTTCGTCTCCCCTTCAATAGTTGTTGAGCTCACTATTTATTCGCACCTAGGGAAGAAGGTCCTAGGATCAAGCCCCTCTTAAATGACAATTATGAGGGCCATTGAAGAGTGTGTAATGGTAGGCGGTGAATGCCATATTCTCTGTAACGAATTATATACTTAATGCTATAGAATATTCTTCATTAAATTCTACTGGGTGACAGGCATTTATTTGCCTTTATGAACACCATTCCCTTCGAGATCAAACGAGATCGTTGCCTTCGGATCTGATTTCCTTCTATCTTCGGCTCAACGTGTTGCTTTATCATGAGAGCATTTAATAGGAGAATATTTTACCCTATACATATGGATAACTATTTTTTTAAATCTATTTTTCCACCACTAGTCATCTCTCTCAATGCAGTATTCACTTTAGTGCACTATTAACTACGAAGGTCGGTAATGTTGAAAAACTTAGTGGCACCATAATAACATCCTATGTGATACAAGAAGTGTCTTACCATTTAAATGATTTTAGATTCGTGCTAACCATAACGTCCAGAGACAAAAAGGGATTAATCTTGGACCAGGGGTGTTGTTACGACCATCACTAGGCATGTTGTGGATGATCAGTTTGAGCCAGTGACTTGGATCATTAAAAGAGAATGGTGTTTACCCGTAAAACAGTACAGTTGAATTGTAACGTGGTTTATAGACACATGAATTAATTTGAGCCAGAAATATAAAATAAATAGGAACATAAATAAGATTATAAAATGAACTTAAAAGAAATACAAGCCTGCCTACGAATTTAGCTTCTCCGGTAGCAAAAGTGAGAACAATATTAAGAATAAGGTAAAAAAGTAATATTATAGAATAAGAGTTGATTCAATATTTTGTGTACAAAATATTTCGTGTCATACAATGGACACTAATCCTCCTATTTATAGCTCTATTTAGGGAGATAAGCTCCCCAAATCAAGCTCCTCTTGAATGAGAATAAAACTGTCATTGATGGATGCATAATGATAGGCTAAAAATGCAGATATTCTCTGTAATATCTTTTCATTGGATGCTATTCGATATCAATTCTTCAAATCATTATTATCGGTTACCCTGTCTTCGGAATTCACCTAGAACCAGTCACACGCTTGCAACCAGTATCAACTACTTGCTGACTCATATCTTATTTATCTTCAACTCCATGTGTCATCTCCTTATTCATCAAACTATCATTAACCAATTTTATTGCATATATATAGTCCCGCTACTTTTCGGCGACAATACTTTAGTGTTAACGGGAAGTAGAGAAAACCTCTTTCTTAGCGGGCAAGTTTCTGATACTTGAAAGGACGCACGTATGTTCACATTTAATGACCCGAACACGTGTTACCCCACAATTTAGCAAATATTTTTGCTAGTTTGCGAGGTGATCATGACCACGATTTTTGTCGTCTATAAACTTCTCTACTACTCATCATTTTAAACCTTTACAACTCCTTATTCTTCTCCGATTTACCTTAGAACTCTACTGCTAAATTCAATTATCTCAGTAAGTCTTTCTTCACAAATTTCTTACCATCATGTCTTCTAACAGTACTGCCCTCGGAAACTCTAGCCTTCTCTTCGGTGGAGGCCCAAAGAAAAACAAGACAAATGAGGCTGATGTCAAATCTGAACCTCTTACTGTGAACTCCATCATAAACCTACAACTTAACACCAAGTCTGACCTTCAAGAACAAAAAGAACCCATTAATCCCCAAAGTGACAAACACTGGCCCATTCGTAGGTATCCTTCTTCTATTTTTCTTTCTAGCATCCCTGTTGTGAAGGAAGATTATGTATGGAAAAACATTGAAATCTTCTTCCCTAGTGAAGTAGAAAGGGTCACCTTCTCCAAACCAAGATTCATGTATGTTTATACATACCGTATCACTTTGGGAGTGCGTAATGAAATCGACCGAATGATTTTGATACTTTTCCACCAGTACCAAATATGTACGGTGGCTTGCCTCCACCAATTGTGCTATGAGATCGGGGAAACCCTAACTCTTGCACACATAATGAACCTCTACTCCCAAAAGATCTTCCGTGGGTGTGTGCTAAAACTTAGAAAAGGTGGTCATCATGCCCTCCTTACTAGCGTTGACGACGACAAGGACCATGGATAGATGGAAAGGTTCGCTATCATTGCTACCAGGGACATCCTCCTGACCACAATACCTGATTTTCCTGAATCACAGAATCTTCTTCATAAGTCTTAAGATATCTTTTCCTTTCCATGATTAAAAATACTTTCCTTATTTGTTAAGTTAACATTTTTCTTATTCCAGCTACTCATTGGGAACCATCAAGGGTTCAGAACCTGGCCCAATGGGTACAGAAACATTTTGATATCACGACACCGGAGTCCCTAAGGTGGAATGAAATGACCTCCAAACTTGGGTGGAAAGCCAAAAATCATGATAAACAAAAGTTCTTCCTCCCTTCTTTCAACTTTCAACATAACTTCGAAACAATTTGTTAACTACCTTTTTGTACCACACAGGACTTTCGAAGGGATTCATTGTTTGCCCCGACATTGAGTCTCTCGATGACCCATAAGAGGCTCAACAGGTGTTACAAAGTGCCCTTAACTAGAGGAAAGCTCGTGAATATAATCTTGCTTCTGGTGAAGGCGCCTCATCCAAGAGTCCCCAAGCCAACGATAAGAAACCAAAGAGAAAATGTACCTCTTCGGCTGGGACTCAGGATAAGAAATTGAAAAGAACATCAACCGCACCGCCCATAGTATTTCTTGATGATAAAGAAATCGATGATGAAGCGGTTTCTCTTCAGAGAAGAAAAAGATCTTCTTCAGCTCAACCGGGTGCTCAGCCGGGTGAGCTTCAAACTCCACAGCTTCAAACCCCAAAACCAAAAGAAGTTAATGGGCTCTTCATGGAAATGAGATTGGCCGGAAATACTGCATCTCATTTTCGAATCCCTGCTGTTTCTTCTTGTCAAAGGAGTTCAATCCCCGGCCTTCCTCCACTATCAGCTTCTGAGCCGATTCACATACTCACAGTCTCGAATGAATGCCACGGTCTTGCCAAGCTGATGGATCTTGCCAATAATCTAAAGCCACTGGCCATGGAGAAAGATTGGAGAAAGATGGACTCTCTTTCTGCTGAGTGCTTGCTACACAATATCATGCACGATTGTATAAATCTAGCTTTCTTCTATCTCTTTTTTAATTTATACTTTGCACTAATAACTTTAGCTTTAAACTTTTCAGTGTAACCTAATTGCTTCTGAGGTCCTGCAAAGGTTGATTTTGGACAAAAAAGAACTTACATCGGAACGAGATCAGCTCTTGGCCGAACAAAATCAGCTTTTCGAGCGCCTCCTAGTGTTGGAAGCAAATATTTCTCAAATAAATGATCTCGAGGCTCGGGTGCAGCAACTCGATCAAGATAGAATGGTTCACAACCAAGAAGCCTCTCTGTTACATGAAGACCTTAAGGAGGCAATGACTTAGAGAGCTAAACTTCATGATACCATGATTGCTACTGCCGAGTGCGAGTCTACTTTCATGGAGCAAGTCAATAACTTGGAAGCTTATTTATGCTCCAAAACCGAGGAGGCCAATGTTACTGAGGAGAAGAGAGCAAATATATGAAGAGGCCAAAGCTACCGAGGAGAAGAGAGCAAAGATGGAGGAAAGGCTCAAAAAGGTCATGGAGTAGAATCAACTTCATGCTACAACAAATGTTGAGCTTGATTCCTGGATCAACATTGTTAAAGCTGAAAATGATAAACTTCACACAAAAGTCGGGAAACTCCGAGCTAAGCTCCAAGACCAGGCAGATTCTATCCTCGTTGAAAAAACCTACGCCATATATCATACGAAGAGGAAGACTCTGGAGTAGGACAAAGAAGGCATTGCAAACATTGATGACTGCATTGCCAAAGCTTGTGAACTGGAGACGATTGCTCTCAAGAACATCCCTGCTTGGCCCGCTGCTTTTGACTCCTTGAATACCAACTCCAAGTATTGGGGAACCGAAGAGAAAAACAAAGAGAAAGCTGAAGAAGATGGAGATAAAGATGAAGGCCCTGAACCGGAAGCGGAACAACCTTCACCCGATAAAGAAAACTAAGACTCTTCTCTCCCTTCAAACTCTGACAGCAAGAATAATTGATGTATACCTATTTTATTTATTTATTTTTGTAACTATGACCAAACTTCTTTATTGAGTTTGACATTTTATTTAACAAAAGAAATTCTTTGCCTAAATGATGTGCAAAAAACATTCTTTTTCGTTTAACTGACAAAGCTTCAAGAATTCTTTTCACATTCGTTACTTTTTTATTCTAGCCATTAACACTTCCGGAATCTACCCTTTGACAATGAGGGTTTCACAAGAGAGGGCCTTATGTTACGGTTCTCTTGAAGAGGACGTCTCCTATTCATTCTGGCACAAGCATTTGGAGTTTTAATTAACTTTCAATCGAAAAAATAAATTAACTTATCATTCGTACAAGAAATAAGATAAAAATAAAAGGACTTTGATTTATTCCCGTCGCGCCCCATCTTCTCATGAAAGCGGGTTTCGAAATGTGATAACTCTTTTAAAGGAGGCATTAAAAGAGATGAGTCTCCACATAACGATTTTGAGGTATGTTAAGGCAACTATTTTCAAATAACTCTATTTGACTAGTCAATGCCACCAAAGATCGGGTAAGGGCTTAAATTACCTCAAAGAGAAGGTGTTAGGACTCTTTGAGATCCACAACTGTGGGTCCCGACCGAACATTAGACTATGTGGATTATATAGTTAAGCTAGGTGATCAAATAAATAGAAGGGAAGTTCAGAAGTCGTAGAGTCTTGTTAAAACATATGAGAATCGATACAAGTCTTAATAACTATGTAGGTACAAACCACGTTGTTCTATGTTAAGTATGGATAACATGCACATAAACAAAACAAAAAAAGGGGGAGGGATCCTAAGTTTTTTAGCCTAAAGGATTACCCCGTGCAACATAAATAATACTTCGCAACTCCCTGTAGGTAGGAGTTGCTCATATTATTCAGCGGGCACAGACTAAAGGATCCTAATTTTTTTAGCCTAAAGAATCACCCCGTGAAACATAAATAATACTTCGCAACTCCCTTTAGGTAGGAGTTGCTCATATTATTCAGCGAGCACAGACTATCATCTCCTGCTATCCGATTACTATGTTGAAGTTGTTTTTCTAAGTCATACACTATGCGTGCACTACCCATCCCATGCCTATGGTCCAGGAGGCTTTGGACCTACTATTGGTAGTTCTAGACTCAACTCAGGTGCTCAAAATGATAAAACTAGGCGACAATAAAAAATAGATAGGAATGCATATAATTGCAATAAAAAGGATCAAGTAACCACCACACATAAGCAGGAAATCACGCAGGCTGATTTCTTGTTAGGCAGTAGACGATATTAAGACGTGTTGGAATCGTTAAGTCCTATAAGCATGATTTCTATGTGATTCTGGATTCCAGTATTATTTAGGCAGTGCTGTAATTTCTAGACTAACGTATAAGCAAATTTGAGTGTTGCAAGTACTATAGATATGATATCTAATTATTTTGCGTAATAAGGTAGTGAAAAGAATCTCACAATTGTGAATTGCTAATGCTGGTTTTTATAGACATGCATCTAAGGTAGGTGATAGTCTCTATAGGCATGATCTCTAATAGTCTCATAGTTAGGCAGTGAAGTCATTTGAAAACCCAGGATTAGCAGTCTCAATCAACATCCTATGGGCATGATTTCTAACAACTGAGAAATGGACTCGATTTTGTAACACTTCATACCTATAGGCATGCTATCTAAGTGAATCAGTACAAAAACAACACGAAGTAGTTGATTAATTAGTTAAGATCCTATAGTCATGGTATCTAGATAAACAAAGGTATTGCATTGTTCTATCCTATAGGCATGTTATCTAAGAGCGTTGAATAATAGACATGGAGACAAGTGTAGCATATTTGACAAATGAAGTGGAGTGTGTGCATGATTCCTATGGGCATGCTTTCTATTGGTGTATAAATAAATAGCATATAAGTCTTGTTGAACAAAATAGCAAATAGACCACGTAGACCCTATAAGAATGTTTTCTATCTTTATATGCAAGCATTAGAATGTACCTGTTTCCACAAATTCCACTAATTTACCCCGTTATTCAGTTTTACAAGTTATTACAGACCATATTGAACAATGCTTCGGACCAATTAAAAATGTAGAATAACCTAGTAACACATCTGGGTCTTCCAATATGCTCAAAACTTCACACAGGCAGAAGGCCCAAACTTCAAATGCGAACATTGCATTTCAGACCTCCAGTACCAAAGCAAGCCCAACATACCAGGCACAAATGAATAACTTGATTAACCAAAGAGATGCCCAATTTAGCCTTACAGGTGAAAAAATAGTCATGGAATTGATTAACAATTTTCAATCTTAACTCCTAAGGCTAACAACATGTCACGCCCCAAACTCGGGGAGCGCGACCGGCGCTCAACCGAGATGACCCGACCGAGCAAGCCTGTACATTACCTTCTACCCGAACTTACTCAAGAACAACAGTATAATCCAATTCATAAATTAAGCGGTGAGGAGGATCAAATAAACAACAACTCAAATTTGTTATCAGTAGTTACATCATTTATAAGTTTCAAAATATACATATTCTTTCATAGGTTGATGTGGAACGTGTGATACAATTACAACATTACCAATTTGACTTTCTCCATACCAACATACCACCCAAGCTACGTCTTTTAGATAAAAAAGAGTACAATGATAGTGCCGTCAACAAGGCCCCGGCTATACCTCAAACACTATACACAAGAACAAAAGACATATGACCTTGAAAAGAAGTGGGGCTCACCAAGTCTACTGGGAAGAGGGTGTACTGCTATCACTGGTCAATGGCTCCTGCTGTGGAACCACCTGTATCCATTGAAGATGTAGCGCCCCCGACAAAAGGGACATTAGTACATGTGGAATAGTACTACAATGCATAACTAAACACCCTCTCAATAGTATGAGTAACAATACAAGGAGGAACCAACACAAAAACAATAGAAGCCTCAAATAATACCAAGACATCAAGTTAAGAACCACATAAGTTTTCAAGTAAATTTCCATGTTTTTAGGTTGGGAGATCTTTAGTATTGATATACCATCATTCACAATACCACCGTACTTTTACACGGAGTCCGATCACGACTCGATCGGCTAGGCCCATCTCATTTTAGACATCAACGATAATCATAATTTCAATTTCAATTTCCAGTACAATCACCACCATGTGTGCGACATGGCCTCCGATCACGACCCGATCGGCCAAGCCGTATCACTTGAGACATCATCCTTTTCTATCAACCATCTCATCTCATACTCCTTTCACATCTTTTCAATACATTGGCACTAGTGGACAGAATTATAATATCATTCTTGGCACTTGGCCGTACCTAATATTTCGTGCTCACCCTTTTCACTTTCAAACATCATCACTATTATCAACAACAAGGCTTTTCAATTCAAGACTTTAAGTACACATGTTGAGCAATTAAGAGTCTTTGACACATAGAGGGTTTTCACATAATTTGGCATGTTAACCTTCATTCAAATTTGCCTTGAAGTTGTAACATTCTTAACACAGAACCTAACTTGAATACATTCTCAAATAATAATATAGCATGATGAAAGCATTTGGGACACACATTGTACATATAACATTCAACACAAGTTTATTCAGAATAGCCCATTTAATAACGACCAACTCGGGTCTCACATAACTTGCATGAACACCATGGGATTCAATTCTAAAGAAGGAGTTTAGACAACATAACTCAATTGAGATTCCTTAAACTCTAAAATGTTTCGGAATTCTTAGCAACTTCAATCTATTTTAGAAATATAACAAGTTGTACCAAAATTAGGAAGATGATCATGGTTCTAGCTCATTTGAGCATTTTATCAAACACTAGGTGTGCATTAAGGATTCAAGTCCCTTTTATGAAGGATTCCATTATCCCACAACCCATGATTTACCATTTTTAGCTCACAATGTACCTACACCCTTTGATAACACATGCATCCAAAATAAACAACTCCCATACCCACGAATTGTCTTGCTAATTACCCATTTTTAGTTAATTTTTGAAATAAGTGCTAGGGTATAGAATCTTACCTCTAGGATGAAGACCTAGTGAGTTCTCCTTAATCTTCCAAGATTTGAGCAAGAATTGAATGAAAAATTCATTTAAGATCACGCTCCCACTCTAGGGCACTCTCTCACTCCAAAAAATATGAGGTTTTTGCTAAAAAATGGTCCTTTGCATCTATTTTATCGAAGTAGGGCGGGGTTATAAAAACCCAAAAATGAAGCTCTGGAATAGGATTTGCGGTCGCATATGCAACCACATAATGCTTCCGCGGTCCATGAAATGGGACGCGAAAAGGCCCTCTGAACTGGGCTGGTCTGCCTCACTCTACGACCGTTATGCGACCCGCAGACCTGCTCTACGGTCGCGTAATGCACCGCAGATCCTCCCTCCGTAAAATTCCAAGGCTTGAAATACGATCATAGTGCGGACCACAAAATGGTTTTGAGGTCGCATAATGGGCCGCAAAAATGACATAAGGAATGGCCCAAATGAGTGTATCACTCTGCGGCCATTTTACGCCCCGCATAGTGATTATACGGCCGCATAATAGGCCGCAGAAATGTCCAATTCTGCCAAACATTTTCCTTCAACTCCCCAAATACTATCAATAACACCTACGCCTACCCCAACACCATGGAACCTTTCAGGAAATATTTTACGGCACCTTACACAATAATTCTAGCTATAACACATAAACAAGTATAATGAACTACAAACGAGTTCACAAGGCAAGTTCATGCTTGTATTTTTCAGAAAACAAATCCAAAGTAGAAGAATTGACCATCATAGGATAGTGAACTATTCCAAAAAGAGTTTCAAAAGTAAGCGGATTCATAATTAGCCTAAAGAACCTTAGACACAAGATTTTAAGCATGCAAATCTAAAAGTGTCATAGACAAGAACAAATAGAGCATATCATTCACATGAAAAGTTTTAACATGAAAGCTTAATGGACAACATAACATAATAGGTTCACGATAGAGCAATCAGTTAGTCGAGAATGAGAAACGTTCAACATGCTGAGTATCAATTACAATACCAGAAGACCTATAGTGAACAAAACATGTCACCTTCACATCAATCGAGCAGACAAGCATCAAACCTTATGCTAGTTGGTCACATATAGGGGAAAAGTGCTGGTTACGATTATTACTCTAAAGGTCTCAATTGATACCGAGGAACACAAGATTGAGCAAGTCAGGAACAAAATAGAGTTACAAATAGCATGGGAAAAGATCATAGCTAACATGAGAATTCCATAAAGATAACAGGATGGGCATGAATGTCTCAATATGAATTAGAACACATTCTGGGTATGAATTGGTTATTCATAATAGTACAGGGAAAGGCAAGAAACCAAACTCAGAATAAGCAACAGTAATAAGAATTCGAGCATAGACAATAACATGCATGCAAAAGAAGGCAGAGTCATGGTAACAAATAGGCAAGTGGAACTACTAGAAGGCATAATGCCTTAATATGAGCTTCAAAAAATATAATGGCATGTTGATTCATATAAGTTTCTAGATACATAGATATGCAGAACATGAATACAAGCGGAATGAAAATAAAATTGCAAGAGTCATAGATACATTACCAATTATAGTTACAGAAGAATAATTAAACAAGAGGAGTGATTTCAACAACACTTCAGTGTTAATAGAAAACGAATAGTAAAACCCAGGAAACTCAGTGTGTCAGAGTTCCCAAGGTTTTCGATTGAACACAGGGCACACTGAGAAAGTTTCGAGAATCGAATTTCCGTGGACTTGGCTTTTAGACGGCCAAAAGATTGAGCCTCAGAATAGTGTAAGAAAAGAAAGAATATGAAAGACAGTAGTAGGTTTTATGCGATTGGAGTCCGTTCTAAAGGGGAAATTGAGGAGGGGTTTATATAGTAGTAGGAACTGAAAGAACGAACATAGAAAGATGACTAATCACACATAATAAGGAAAGGAAATAAATCATACAGAATAAGGAAAAGAAAATCAATCATACAAAATAAGGGAAATCAATAATACTGAATAAGAAAAAGACCACATGTAAACTAATTTCAAATCGGAATTTGGGAAACGAGTAGGGAAAACCCTAATTAAGTTGGATTCGATGGAAATATGCCCAAATCAGAGAGATACTCCGCGTTCTTTGATGTATCTAGCCGGAATCCCACAATATCTTCAAGACCGATCCTATTTTGACCCAATTTACATAAGATACACCTTCCATATATGGAACAATACTCAGTGTTACCATATCAGAGTGGTAATCATTTAGAAAAGACAAGGAAACCTCTAGTTTCAAGGAAATATATAGAGAAAGGGTGAGACTATTCCAGTCGCCAGGGTTTAGGTTTGAGAGGTGAAGTGGAGTGTTTGAAGGCGGCGGAGATGGAAAATGGGGTCTAGGGTTTGGGTTATGGGATATAAGGAGAAGTGAGGGTTTATTATGGGCCGTTGATCATCTTAGATCAACGGCCATGATCAAAGGGAGATGGGGCGGGTTAGGAGAATGGGTCCCGACCGGGTTTTAGGATTAAAGGGGATCTGGTTTGGGTTGGGGCATTTATTGGGCGAAGGTGGGGTGCTTGGGCTGCCACATTGGTCCGATAAAATGGTGTGGTTTGGGCCGGCCTTAATAATATAGAAATTAAAAGACAAAAAATTAATAAAAATATCCAAATAAGTATAAAATTATTATTTAAACAAATAAGCATTTTAAAATAATCGCTGGAGGTTGTAAACGTACAAACCTTTATTTTGACCCTAATAAAATAATAAACGTAATTAAATATAAAGTATATGCTATTACTGCAAAAAATGCGTAAAATAGTTATGTTTACCTTGAAAATGGTGTTAACAATTAAATTTGATTTGTGGTTCTAAAAATACGTGATCCATTTCAATACTAGTAGATTAGCTAGGAATGTTAAGTTTAAGTAAGGAAAATATGATAACCAAACCAGTTTTGCCAAGGAATCGAGATCTCGAATGGACAGCCTCGGGGGTCTCGAGGTCAGTTTAATAGCAATAAATATGAACAGTAAATGAAGAATAATAAAGTTGAAGAATATTATTGAGCACAGTATACGGGAATGTTCTATTGCAGTGAATGATGTGTATTACAAAATGATTGGGGTCCCCTTTATATAGGAGGGAAAAACCCTATTATGGTACATATCTAATTATGACAAAGAATATTATTGGTACAGCTGTATAACAGCCTAGTACGAGCTTGTACTATCTCTTGCAGATTTTATCAGTCCTAACCACATGTCCTTAGGAATTTCCTGCTTTTCCATGACGGTCATCAATTTTGTACAGCTTTGAGGTAGGCCGTAATGGGCCTTCGACATTCTCTCTCGAGGTATGAATTTTGAGGTCGAACTTCAGACTCTACTTCGAGCCTCTCGAGCTCGGGCTCGGAACACCATAGAGACCTCGATATCGGGATCCCCGTTATCGACCGTATACAAATAGTCCCGGCGTTTCTGAGAATGAAATGATAAGAAACGATTTGAATTCTCGGCCTTTCAAAACCCTGTGTAATGACATCATTCCCATGACGTAAGCGTTGAAGTGACCGAAGTGCCCCACCGGTTCTCTTCCCCAAAAGTCATAATTGATCATCAGATCCGGTCGACCATTAACATCAATGAACATTTGCCATTTTTCTACTATATATACTTTCTTCCCCCCTCATCAAGAACTTTATCATTCTTCAGCAACCATTCTCCTCTATAAACTTCCCTTCAACCACCAGCTCTTCCGCCGTATCAGTTTAGAGTTGCGTCAGTGTTTTCATCTCTTACTTCTTTTCCTACAGAAATCATGGCTAAAATATCCAAATCTGTTCCTCAGAAAGAAGGAACCCCCAAATCCGTTCCTCAGAAATAAGGAACCTCTACTTTTATTTCTCGTCCGGCCGGTGGCAAACCACTGGCACTCAATGAGATTATTCTGAACAACTTTTCCTTGAATAAGTACTTTACAATAGAGAAACCCCTGATGTGTCGTCGAGAACACGCCTCAAAGTATATAAGATCATTTGAGGAGAGACACCTCGAAGCTGTGAGGAGAGAGTGCATATGGGGGGAAGAGGTCGTTCTGCAAGTACCCTCTCGTGAAGAAGATATTACGACATACGTAGAGAGGTTTCTGACCGTGCATACATATCCCTTTACATTAGGTCCCCTCAACCCGCTCGTGCTCGAATTCTGCCAAAGGTACCAAGTTACCCTGGCCCAGATCCATCTGTCCTCCTGGCGGATCGTGTCAATGATGAGGTTTTTTGTAGAAAAGACCGGGATCGAATTCACTCTTAGCCACCTCATTCTATTTTATCGATCTAAGAATTTTCGAGGTCTAATCAAGCTCCAACGCCAGTCCACCAAATCTTTCTTTGCTAGTAATGACAAGGACATGGATTGAGGCTGAATGAGCCGGTTCATCCGAGTGAGGATCATCGATGTCATTTCCCCGGAGTTCCTGCCGTTCCCCGAGAAATGGAAGTTCACGCGTGAGTAAAATGTGGTGCTTTATCTCCCTTTCATTAATTTTGCTATACTTCGAGTGATTGTTCCTTTTCCTTTCTATCAGCGGTCCCGTGGATGCCTGATGCGGTCCTCGACCTCGAGAACTGGCCTCGCAAATTGGCAGCTACTTCATCATACGACAAACGCAAGTGGAGAGACTTATCGAAGGGAAAGTGGGAGGAGAAGCATCATGGTACGTTCTAATACTTCTTCTTTAGTAATAATACCCCCTTATATGATCTAACTATTCTGTTGCAGGTATTGGCGAGTTCTCAGAGATGAGGCCGCCCCCTCTCGGGGAGGAAGAAGAACCTTCGGCTTCAAAGCCGAAGAAAGACCAAAAGTGAAAAAGATCCTCGAAGAGCGAGGATACTCAAAGCAAAAAAGAGCCTGCTCAGAGGCGTAAGAAAAATGTAGTCATCAACGAGGATTTTGATTTCATCCGTCGGTACATGGGAGATGACGACGACGAAATAGAGGGTTCAACATTGGTGACTCGAACCAGAAAACCTTCCGAGGACACAGAGTCTGTTGTGACCGGGGCCCTTAGTCTCGAGGGAGGAGTTCCAAAAGAAAGAACGGACGAAGGCCCTTCAGCACCTGATTTGGAAACTACTTCTCAGACTTAGGGAAACACTCCGAAGGGAGTGGGCTTCGAGGCACCTCTGCCCAATCAGAGTGCCTCGGGTGATTTCCCCAAGGTCGTGACATTAGGTCACTCACCGTTATTTCCATCTTTCTCTGAAGATACCATAAGGGAGGCTCGGGACCTAAAGACGCCTGAGTTAGGCAGAGTCCCGAGTGAAAATGACCCCTTCCAGGGTTGCTTCACTGGGGTCGATGAGGCCGAACTAGCAGATGAAAACTCAATCTTCGAGGAGGCTTATCGGCTTTGCTCAATTGTAAGTTTTTAATAGCTCTACAACTTTTCTAACTTTATACTTTCTTCTTTTGTCTAATCGAACTTTCCTTTTGGTAGGACTTCAATAAATTTAAGGCTGAGCTGAGTCGCTGTGAGGCCGAGTTGCGTAGGTCCTCGAATGAGGAGAAATCCCTCAGGCTTCTATGTGACAAGAAAGAAAAGGAGTTGAGGCATCTTCAATATGAGTTGGCCAGAGCTCGTGAGTATGAGGACAAGCTTGAGAAGCAGGTAACCTCTGTTTTGAAAGAATATGGGCTCCCTCTCCCATCTTCGGAGGCTAACACTTCAATGACTCAGATACAGCAGAAGGTGGAGTTGCTGGAACGTCTTCGGGGTGAGGTTTCCCAAGTCAACTCTGAGCGCAACGAATGGAAGGCACATATGGACATCCTCGCTACGGAAAAAAATGATGCATTGGATAAAGTGTCCGCACTCGAGGTTCAACTTCACAATGCTCGAGAGAGTAATTCAGTTCAGATGGGTAGGATAACTGAGCTCGAGGCTGGTTTCACGAAGGCGAAGGCCGAAGTTGAGGAATCCCGAGTCGAAGCCAAAGAGATATAAGTAAAGGCCGACAAGAAGGTAGCCATATATTTGAAAGATGCTACTGATGCTCAAATGGAGTTGATGGGGGTTCCAACCGAGAGAAAAGAAGCAACGACTATGTTTGATGCAGATCCCATAGGGAAACCCTCGAGGAGATCCATGCTATGGGCTTCGATCTCTCCGAGGAGATAGAGAAGGCTAAGACGGACGAGACTGATGCCAAGTTCCTCATTTCTTCCGATGATGAGGCTGATGTTGAAGATGATGAAGAAGAGGCGGACGAGAAGGCTGGTCCCAAGGGGGTTGATGAAGACAAAGTCCCCGACGATAGACTAGGTCTTCTTTGATTTTTGTAAAGGGCTCCCTGTGGGAGTGTTGTAAATGTAATTTTATACCATTATCTTAATATAAAGAAATCTTTTGTTCTGTCTTTGTGTTGCATTAATTTCTGCCTTGCCTTTGTCTTTGAGATTTTACTGACGATCAGTCCGATGTATTGGACTTAGAATATAAAACCCTTAGGTCTTTGTGCTAGATGAAAGATCGATAATAGGTGATCACTTAGAGTCCGATCTTCAAGCTAAGCTTTAGCTCGGGAATTTCGAGTCCGAATTGGGTAAGGTCTCGAGCATGATGTGCTTTGGCCTTTAGGTTCTTTAAGCATATGCTTTAAAACATCGGCCCTCAGGCTCTTTAAGTTGGCCCTTAGGCTCTTTTAAGCTGGCCCTTAGGCTTTTTGGGGTTGGACCTTAGGCTCTTACATAATCGGGCCTTAGGCTCTTTTTAGATTGGGTCAATTCAACCTCTAATACGGCTACAATTTTGCCCCATTCTGGCTAAAGACTTGAAAATTGTTTTTATGCCCTGGCATGTTTTTATATTCGTCCGACTTTTCTATGGTTTGACTGATTGGAACCACGATTGCAAGCCTATGTGCGATGATAATTGAGTACCTCGTGAGGTTATCTTGAAGGCTGATGTTTTTGAAGCCTTCATATTGTTCGGAGCTGATATTATCAAAGCCCCTTTGCTTATGCCGAGGGTAGCCCGATTTAACAAGTTTTTTGAAGTATTTGAAGGCCTTTAGTTTTATGGCGGAAGTCGCATGTTACCGAGCCGCATTATTTCGGCCGTAGCTTTTTCGTATGACCGTGGTTTTTATGTACGGCCGTAGCCTTTAGTCCCCAAGTGAGATGGCCTCGGCCTTAATATAGAGGGTATGCCTTTTTAGGGGTCTTATAAGTTCGAGTATATAGCCTTGGCCTTAATATCGGGGGGATGCCTCTTTTAAGGTCTTATAAGTTCGAGTATGCCTCATTGAGGTCTTATAAGTTTGAGCATGCCTTATTGAGGTCTTATAAGTTTGAGTGTGCCTCATTGAGGTCTTATAAGTTCGATTTTGCCTCATCAAGGTCTTATAGATTTGACGTTGCCTCATTGAGGTCTTATGAGTTTGAGTTTTTGATGACTCGATAAGTTGATTGTCAAAGACAGTCCCCGAGTGTTCGGGTGTATTTGGCCCTTGAGCCGTTTCATGTGAAAGTAGTAGACTTCTTTTAGGCACAAAGCGTTTTGATAAATAAGAATGTTTCTTCGAATAATTGATACATGCGTACATGGTTTTGCCATTCGGGGGATTGACTATTCTACATGGACACGATTCATTTGACCGTTTGGTCCATTACAACATTCTCCTATCGAGGCCCTCTTCGACATAACTTGTTTTCTTCGAAAAAGTAACCTCCGAGGGTGATGCCCCCCAGTATTCGAGGTTGATTGAAAAAGAAGCCTTGAATACTTGTTGAACTTTCCTTAGGTATCATATAGATGTTGCCTCGTTAAAAACCTCGTCGGTAAAACCCATTTGGGATAAAACCCGATCTAAGGGAAAAAGAGTGCAACGCATGCTTTAAAACACAAGGTCTACGAGCTGGAGGGTGCTTCAATATTTCCGATCGAACACTTGTAAGAAGTTAGTATGAAATATAAATGAAAAAGGAGAAGGTTATACCTTAGCAATAATAGTGTTTGAGCATCGATATGTTCTAATTGTTTGGTAGTTGCTCGCCTTGCATGGTGCTAAGTTCGTAGGACCCTTTGCCTACTACTCCGAGGACGCGGTACAGTCCTTCCCAACTAGGGCCTAGCTTCCCTTCATTTGGGTTTCGAGTGTTGAGGGTGACTTTCCTCAGAACCAAGTCCCCGACTCCAAAGTAGCAGAGTTTCATTCTTATGTTATAATACCTTTCGATCCTTTGTTTTTGTGCGGCCATTCGAATTAATGTAGCCTCGCGTTTTTCATCTAGTAGCTTAAGGGAGGTGTTCATGGCCTCGTTGTTCGAGACTTTGGTGGCATGCTGAAATCTGACGCTCGGTTCCCCGACCTCAACTGGTATCAATGCCTTGGACCCGTATACCAGAGAAAATGGGGTTTCTCCGTGCTTGACTTTGACGTCGTTCGATATGCCCATAGTACCTCGGGCAACACTTCTTTCCATTTCCCCTTCGCATTATCTAGCCTATTCTTTAAGTTTTGAATGATGGTTTGTTTGTGGACTCGGCTTGGCTGTTTGGACTTGGGTGATAAGGCGTCGATATGATCCTTTTGATTTTATGATCCTCGAGGAACTTCTTTACTTTGCTGCCGATGAACTGCTTCCCATTGTCGCATGTTATCTCGGAGGGAATCCCGAATCGACATATGATGTGATCCCATATGAAGTCGATGACTTCATTTTCTCTTATCTTCTCAAAGGCCTGCGCTTCCACCCATTTTGAGAAGTAGTCAGTTATAAATAAGATAAATCTAGATTTACCTGGCACCGTTGGTAGGGGGCCGACGATGTCCATTCTCTATTTCATGAATGTCCACGGGGATAGGACCGAGTGTAATTGTTAATTGGTTGATGAATCATCGGTGCAAATCTTTGGCATTTGTCACATCTTTGAACAAATTCCTTGGTGTCCTTTTCCATGCTATCCTAGTAGTAACATGCTCTGATCACTTTTCGAACCAAGGAGTCGGCACCGGAGTGGTTTCCATATGTGCCCTCGTGAATTTATCATAGCACGTAATCGGTGTCCCTCGGTCCCAAGAATACTGCTAGTGGCCACTCGAAGGTCCTTCTGTACAATGTTTCATTCTCATCGAGTGAAAATCGGGCTGCCTTGGCTCGAAGAGCCATCAATTCTTTTGGATCTGGTGGGAGTTTCCCATGCTTCAAGTAGTCAATGTAATTGTTCCTCCAATCCCATGTTAGGCTTGTAGAGTTGATTTCTGCATGACCCTCTTCGATCATCGATCTTGATAGTTGTACGATAGTCCCCGAGACAATATCATCCCCTTCAACTGAGGATCCCAAGTTTGCGAGTGCATCGGCCTCATTATTCTGTTCTCGAGGTACATGGACCAGGGCCCACTCTTTGAAGCAATGCAATGCCACTTGAATCTTGTCTAAGTATCTTTGCATCCTGTCTTCTCGAACCTCGAAGCTCCCGTTTACTTGGTTTACAACCAAAAGAGAGTCGCACTTTACCTCGATGACCTCTTCCCCAAGGCCTTTGGCTAGTTCGAGACCTCCAATCATGGCCTCATACTCGACCTCATTGTTAGTCAATTTAGAAGTTTTTATAGATTGTCTAATTATGCCGCCTGTAGGTGGTTTTAGAACTATACCGAGCCCGGACCCTTTCACATTCGAGGCACCGTCTGTGAAGAGGGTCCATACCCTCGATGATGTGCCCATATTTAGCAAAAGTTCCTTCTCTACTTCGGGCACGAGGGCAGACGTAAAATCGACCACGAAGTCCGCCAAAATTTGAGACTTGATAGCTGTTCGAGGTTGATATTCGATATCATATCCTCCAAGTTTGATGGCCCATTTGGCCAATCGGCTCAATAATTCGGGATTATGCAAGATGTTTCGAAGTGGATAAGTAGTTAACACACATATACGATGGCATTGAAAATAAGGTTTCAATTTCCTTGATGCACTGACTAACGCAAGAGCTAGTTTTTCTAAGTGCGGATACTTGGTTTCAACATCTCCTAGGGTTTGAATTACGTAATAGACAATGAATTACGTACCTTGTTCTTCTCAAACCAACACACCACTTACCGCTACCTCTGACACGGCCAAATATAAGTATAGTGTTTTCATCCTCCTTCGGGGTATGGAGCAAAGGTGGCCTCGAGAGATACCGTTTTAATTCCTCCAAGGCTTGTTGAAATTCTGGAGTCCATTCGAAGTTGTTATGCTTCTTGAGTAGGGAGAAGAAATGATGACTCCGATCCGAAGACCTCAAGATGAATCGACCTAAAGTTGCTATTCGCCCGGTGAACCACTGCATGACTTTCACATTGTTCACCATGGTGATCTCCTCGATGGCTTTGATTTTGTCGGGATTGATCTCAATCCCCCTGTTCGACACTATGAAGCCCAAAAATTTGTCCGATCCGACTCCGAAAGTGCATTTTTCGAGGTTGAGCTTCATGTTGTACCTTCTTAAGATATCGAATGTCTCCTGCAAATGAGTCAAATGGTCCTCTGCGTGTAGGGACTTAACTAGCATGTCATCAATGTAAACTTCCATAGACTTTCCTATTTGATGTTCGAACATCTTATTGACTAGGCGTTGATATGTAGCTCTTGCGCTTTTTAGCCCGAAGGGCATTACATTATAGTAATATGTACCATACTTTGTGATAAACGAAGTCTTTTCCTGGTTCTCCGGGTTCATTTGAGTTTGATTGTACCCGGAGTAGGCATCGAGAAAATTAAGGATCTCATGGACGACCATAGCATTGATCAAACGATCGATGTTGGGCAATTAGAATGAGTCTTTAGGGCATGCTTTATTCAAATCTTTGTAATCTACACACATTCTTAGTTTATTTCCCTCTATTACTACGTTAGCTATCCATTCGGGGTGTTTTACCTCCCTAATGGATCCTATTTTGAGAAGTTTTGTTACCTTGTCTTTGATGAATGCATGCTTTACCTCGGACTGAGGTCTCCATTTTTGCTTCACCGGTTTGAACCTGGGGTCGACACTTAGTCGATGGGTGGTTATCTCCGGTGGGATCCCTATCATATCTAAATGGGACCAAGCGAAGCAATCAATGTTATCAATACGAAATTGAATGAGTTTTTTCCTGAGCTCGGGGGTTAATCCCGTTCCCAGGTATACCTTTTATTCTGGAAGGTGTTCGATGAATACGGACTTCTCGAGCTCTTTGACTGTGGACTTTGTTGCATCTGACTCCTCGGGGTCAACGAATGCTCGAGGGGTGAGGAAATCTTCTTCGTCATCCTCGACCACCTGTTCACCGATCACCCGTCTCTCGGGTTCAACAAAGGGTATAGATTGTGGTTGCTATTTGGCTATCTTCTTGTCTTTTGACTTCTCCGAGGTGGAGGGGGTCGATACTGGTGCCAAGTCGTGCACCGTGACCATCTCCTTAGCTGCATGTTGCTCCCATATAATGTTTTTACACCATCTTTTGATGGGAACTTCATCATTTGATGAAGAGTTGATGGCACTGCCCTCATGCTATGTATCCATGGCCTTCCAAGTAAGGCATTGTACCTCATGTCACCTTCGATGACATGAAAATTGGTGTTTTGAATTGTACCGACCACGTTGAATGGGAGGATGATTTCCCCCTTCGTTGTTTCAGTCGCCATGTTGAATCCATTCAGGACTCGAGAGACGGTTATGATTTGGTCGAGCAACCCGAGCTGCTCCACGACCCTCGACCTGATTATATTGGTCGAACTACCTGGATCCATGAGCACACGTTTAATTTGAACTTTATTCAAAAGGAAAGAAATTACCAGTGCATCATTATGTGGCTGAGATAAGGCCTCAATGTCTTCTTCGCTGAATGTAAGCGTATCCTCGGGTACGTAGTCCCGAGTCTATTTTTCCCTTGTGATGGATACTTTTGTTCGTTTGAATATGGGTCCCGATGGGACGTCGACTCCTCCGATGATCATATGAATGACATGCTGGGGCTTTTCTAGTTCATTATTCCTATTTGCATCTCTCTCTCGAAAATGGTTCTTGGCCCGGTCACTAAGAAATTCTTGAAGGTTCCCTTCGTTGAATAATCGGGCTACCTCCTCTCGAAGCTGTCTGCAGTTCTCAGTCCTACGACCATGAGTACCATGATATTTGCACATCACGTTGGGATTCCTCTGATATGGATCGGTCTGGATGGGCTTAGGCCACCTCGTGTCTCTGATCTTGCCGATTGCTGATACGATGTCTGAGGCATCGATGTTGAAATTATACTATGACAATCGGGGTGCCTCCAATGGTCTCGAGTTCCAATCAAACCCGATTTTGCTCATAAGTACCCGGGAATTTTGGCCTTGATCCGCCCTTCGATCATTTCGAGGTATATTACACCTCGAAGTGTTTCTTCAATATTCGACATATGGTTGATATCTCTCCTTGCTCGGCCTCGGCTCCCTTTCTGCATTTCTTGATTCTTTTTCTAGTAGCCTTCTTGGACATACTGAGCCCGAGGGGGCTCCCAATTGGTCGTCCTCGACCCTAATTTTTGATTGGTAGGTGTTGTGCACATCCGCCAAGTTACAGGGGGATATTCGATCAAATTCTATTTCAGCTGCTTCGAAGCTATTGTGCTTCATTCATTTAAGCCCTGAGTGAAGGCTTGCACCGCCCAATCATCGGAGACTGGTGGTAATTCCATTCGCTCCATATGAAAGCGGGATACGAACTCCCTCACCATCTCGTTCTCTCTTTGTTTAATTTTGAAGACATTAGACTTCCTCGTTTCAACCTTAATAGCACCAGCATGTGCCTTTACAAATGAGTCTGCCAATATGGCAAACGAGGAAATGGAGTTCAGGGGGAGGTTATGATACCACATCATAGCCCATTTCGACAATTGTCCCCCAAATTTCTTCAATAGGACGAACTCGATCTCATCATCTTTCAAGTCATTCCCCTTTATACCACAGGTGTATGTGGTGATATGCTCGTTGGGATATGAGGTCCCGTTGTATTTAGGGATGTCGGGCATCCTAAACTTCTTCGGAATGGGCTTCGAAGCCGCACTTGGTGGAAATGGTTTCTGCACGAACTTCTTCGAATCCAATCCCTTCAAGACCGGATGTGCGCCCGGGATCTGGTTGAACCTCGAGTTGTAGGTTTCCACTTTTTTGTCGTTGTCCTCTATCTTATTTTCTCCTGACTCGATCCTTTTGGTGAGGTCCTCGAGCATTTTCATGATGGTTGGGTTAGCCCCGGTCCCGTTGTTACTCGATCTTTCTGGAGTTGGCTCAACTCGAGGAGTTTTCCGGTCTTGCTCCGCTCGGAGTCTTTTGTTGACTCTGTAGCTGAGCAATAGATACTTGCTGTGCTTGCAACATTTCAAAAATTACTTGCAAACTAACTTCTCTTTCTTCTCGAGCTTGTGTTCTTTGTGCCTTAGGTTGTTCACCTCTGCGCACACTTTCGTCAGTATCGGTGCCCAAATCGACGTGCAAAGCATTGCGTAAGCCTACATCGACAGGGATTGGTGCTGGTGCTACCCAGGGTTTTGCGGTGGCACACCGACGACTGAAGATGTTGCACTGTTCTCTCCATGGAACTCAAGACCGTCGTTTCCATGTGCGTTTGCTGAGTTAGACATATTTTGACATGAAATCAAAGAATCTTGGACAAGAAAAAGTTTGAAGAATAACTTGTGTTATCAGAAAACTAGCACCAAAACAATCACTATTATATTTATCCCCACGGTGGGCGCTAAACTGTTTACCTTGAAAATGATGTTAACAATTAAATTTGATTTGTGATTCTAAAAATACGTGATCTATTTAAATACTAGTAGATTAGCTAGGAATGTTAAGTTTATGTAAGGAAAATATGATAACCAAATCAGTTTTGCCAAGGAATTGGGACCTCGAATGGACAACCTCGGGGGTCTCAAGGTCAGTTTAATAGCAATAAATATGAACAATAAATGAAGAACAATAAAGTTGAAGAATATTCTTGAGCACATTATACGAGAATGTTCTATTGCAGTGAATGATGTGTGTTACAAAATGATTGGGGTCCCCTTTATATAGGTGGAGAAAACCCTAATATGGTACATATCTAATTATGACAAAGAATATTATTGATACAACTGTATAACGGCCTAGTACGGACTTGTACTATCTCTTGCAGATCTTATTAGTCCTAACCACGTGTCCTTGGGAATTTCCCACTTTTCCATGACGGTCATCAATTTTGCACAGCTTCGAGGTAGGCCGTAATGGGCCTTCGCTGTTCTCTCTCGAGGTACGCATTTTGAGGTCGAACTTTAGACTCTACTTCGAGCCTCCCGAGCTCGGGCTCGG
Organism: Nicotiana undulata; assembly: GCA_005239495.1. Lineage (NCBI taxonomy): Eukaryota > Viridiplantae > Streptophyta > Magnoliopsida > Solanales > Solanaceae > Nicotiana > Nicotiana undulata. Next base: position 80,823 of record ML297460.1, read on the forward strand.
AACGCCATAGAGACCTCGATATCGGGATCATCGATATCGACCATATACAAGTTAAAAATGCAAATAAAATGAAATAAAATATTGTAGAATATATACGTGGTCGTCAATAATAAATTTGGGCGATTAAATCATCACAAAATAATTTAAAGGGGTAATAAAGGGGCGATTAAATGCAAGAAAATCAATATTAAAGCTTTAAAATTATGAAAGATTATAAAAAATAGTTGTACAACGTTTGTAAATTAAGACATGATGCAAAATGATAATTTGAAAGTATATGTACTATTTTAAAAATATCAAGGCAAAATTGGGTATCAACAACTGCCCTCTTTTTCCGTGAATGATGAAAGAGTTGTCGGGTAAAGAAAATAATGACCAATTTGGTCCGAAGTGAGTGTATGTGTTTTGAAAAAAATGAGGGCCAAACCCTGGTTCCTGAGTTTCCTACATATCCATGGTGTTACGAGAATCAAGCCATGTGTAGTTCTTGATCCAACGGTAACCGAAACCTATAATTTGTTATAAGAGTGGTTTTACACTTCAAAAATGATATTTGGGTAGGATAGTGTCATAAGTAACCGATAATTCTGAATGTGCAATGAACATTACAAATGTACGACGCAGATATTTGAACGGTTATAGAACAAAAAGTAATCAATTTCTAATCATCAGTTACATTTGAGGTGATCGAAGGATGTGAACAGAAACCAGAGCGAGAATTGCTCTTGTTTGTAGAACAGATTCCTCCCAAGTTACCTACAAAACTTAAAACATGATGCACGTTATTGTGCAAATTTAAACGAGATGCAAATTCCCTTCGTACCATGAGAGTTGTCATTGGACGATGAGGATGATGTCCTTAGACCATGACGTCTTGGTCCATGAAGCGTATGATAAGGGATTCGCAGGCCATGAAATGTTTGGGCTATGAGGATGATGCCTATGGACTATGATTCCTTTGAATAATGACATGCAATTTCGAGAGATCCTTTGTCCATGGGATGGTGTCTTTAGGCTATAAGGACAGTGCCTTCGGACTATGACGCCTTCGAACAATGTGGAAATATTTCAGCCCATGCGATGCAAAGGATGGGGTGATATCAATTGTTCGGTAGAGAAAACAAATAATGCTTTTTCACATGAGAGAATGATACAAGAGAAGGCTTAGTCTTGTATGAAATGAGGGCAGTGCTTAGCCTGATACAAAGAAAGAGAGACGATACTTAGTCTTATTTTAGTCTCATGTGAGGGGAGGTAATGCTTAGCCTTATGCAATAATAGAGGTAGTTCTTAGTCTCATGAAAAGAAAGGCAAATGCTTAGACTTATGCAATAATAGAGGCAATTCTTAGCCTCATGCAAAGAATGAAGACAATGCTTTATCTTATTTGAGGAATGGCAAATTCTTAGCCTTATGAAATAATAGAGGCAGTGCTTAGCCTCATGCAAATAATGGAGACACTGGTCAGTCTTATGCAAGGAAAGGCAATGCTTAGACGTATGCCATAATGAAGAAAATGCTTAGCCTCATGCAAGGAATGGAGACAATGCTTAGTCTCATGCAAAGACAGGTAGTGTTTAGCCTTATGCAGTGTGGAGGCAGTGCTTAGCCTCATGTAGAGAATGGAGGCGGTGTTGAGCCTTATGCAATAATGGAGACACTGCTTAGTCTTATGCAAGGTGAGGGAAGTGTTTAACCCTATGCGATGATAAGGGCGGTTCTTAGCCGTATGCGAGAAAAGCAATGACTAAACGCGAGAGGCTAAAATTATTTCTTTAGCTTGATGTGTTTGCGTTTCGCGACTTTTATCATTATGATGAAGTGATCCTGTTGTGTGTATGTATTTGCGAAAGTTCCTGTTATGTTTATTGTGCCTGCATCCAAAGAAAAATAGCGAGTTTTGAGGGGGAGAGGTTGGTTCGTGCTCTTGATTCCTTGCTTCACCTTTTCTCTTGTCTTGAGTCCTGCTTGAGTCGCCCCCGGGTAACATCTGGCTATTATAAAAAGAAATCATCGAAAAACATGCATTTGTAATAAATTGTTTGCAGTTGTTTGAAATATGTGATAATGCATAAGATCAAATAATTTTGATGAATTGATGATGCGATGGATTTTGAGACATTGCAACCTCCTTAATTCGAAATTTTGAGGATGATCCTCAAAATTCTGCCCAGTTTAACTTCTGGAAATACATTCTTTGGTGGTTCCAAACATGACGAGATCAGGAAAACTCGAGACCTTTCCCCAGTTTCTGACCATAGGGGAAATAAAGATTTTATTATGATGTGACCGAATCCGTATGGCTGCCTACGTATCCCCTATTAAACGGGAATCATGTCAAGCGTAGTTCAGTTATATCAAATAGAAAGTGCAAACATAATCTTAAACATAGTATCTCTTGACCGCGTCCGAATTGATAGGTTTTGGCCAAATCTCTCCATCCATTTTTGCAAGTATAAATGCTCCTCCTGTTAATAACCGGTGAACCATGTAAGGCCCTTGCCAGTTTGGTGAGAATTTCCCCTCATGATATGGGAAGATTCGCTTTAGTACCAACTGCCCCAGCGTGAACTTCCTCAACCTGACCTTTTTGTTGAAAGCTCTTGCCATTCTATGCTGGCAGAGTTGACCATGACATACCACATTCATTCTTTTCCCATCAATGAGATCCAGTTGTTCATACAGGCTTCATACCCATTCCGCGTTGCTGAGCTCGGCTTCTTGTATGATTCTTAAGGAAGGGATTTCCACTTCTGCGGGAATAATGACTTCAGTACCATAAACCAGTAGATGGGGAAATGCCCAGTTGATGTACGAACTATGGTGCGATACTCAAGCAAAGAAAATGGTAGATTCTCGTGCAATTGCATGTAATTGTCTACTATTTTTCTCAATATCTTCTTGATGTTCTTGTTGGCGGCTTCTACGACTCCGTTCATTTGCAGCCTGTATGCTGTAGAGTATCTATGCTTGATCTTGATTGTTTAGCATATGGCTTTCATCAAGTCTTGAGATTGATGGAATTGTAAGTAATGATTGACTCCGATACTCCAAATCGACAAACGATGCGGTCTCGAACAAAATCTGCTACAACCTTCTTAGTTACAGCTTTATATGATGCGGCTTCAACCCATTTTGTGAAGTAGTCGATAGACACCAAAATTAACCTATACCTGTTTGAAGCAGCAAGTTCGATTGGTCTGATGACATCCACACCGCAAGCATAGAAGGGCCAGGGCAAACTTGTTGCATTAAGTTTGTTGGATTGTACCCATATCATGTCAGCATGTATCTAGCATTGGTGACACTTTTGAACATATTTGATGTAGTCTATTTCCATACTCATCATTTAATACCCTGCTCTTAATATCTTCTTGGCAAAAACAAAACCATTCATGTGGGGTCCATAGGTTCTGGCATGTATTTCCTCGAGCTATCGGGACACCTCCTTGACATTGACACACCATAGTAATCTCAGGTCAGGAGACCTTCTATATAGAATTCCTTCACTTTGAAAGAAATGGTTGGCCAATCTTCGAAACTTGCGCTTCTGAGTATGGGTAGCACTCTCTGGGTATTCTCCCTTTTCCAAGTACTCCTTGATGTTGTGGAACCACAGATTTCTGTCAATCCCTTCTTCAACATGAGCACAATGAGTTGGCTGCTCATGGATTCCTATTGGGATAAGATCGATGAAATTCTTGCCTGGTTATTGTATCATTGAAGACAAAGTGGCTAGTGCATATGCAGACTCATTCTAAATCCTTGAAACATGTTTGAATTCTATCTTTATGAACCTCTAGATCAACTCTTTTATATAGTGCAAATATGGAAATATTTTTATGTTCATCGCAGCCCATTCCCCTAGAACCTGGTAAAGATCTGAATCTCCGATTACCAGCAGCTCCTGAACGTTCATGTCAATGGCCAACCTGAGTCCCAAGATGAAGGCCTCATATTCTTCCATATTGTTGTTGCATGGAAATCTGAGTTTTGCGGATACCAGATAGTGTTGACAAGTTTCAGATAATAAGACAGCTCCAATGCCTACTCCTTTGAAGTTTGCTTCTCCGTCGAAGAACATCCTCCAACAATCATACGCCTCAGTTATACCTTCTCCTACAAATGATACCTCCTCTTCGGGAAAATACGTTTTCAATGGTTCGTATTCTCCGTCTACAAGATTTTCTGCCAAGTGAACTGCCAATGCTTGCCCTTTGACTGCCTTCTGAGTTACATAGATGATGTCGAACTCACTCAGCAATATTTTCCACTTTGCTAACTTACCTATAGGCATGGGTTTCTGAAAGATGTATTTTAGCAGATCCATCCTTAATATGCGATATGTAGTGTATGCACATAAATAATATCCCAATATCTGGGATATCCATGTTAAAGCACAACAGGTGCATTCCAACAAAGAGTACCAGGCTTCATAAGGCGTGAACTTCTTGCTCATATAATATGTTGCCTGCTCCTTCCTTCCAGTTTCCTCATGTTGTTTGAGAACACAACCAAAAGCCTCATCTAACATGGACAAATGAAGCAACATTGGTCTTCCTGGTTCTGGTGGGACCAAAACGAGCGGTTTAGATAAATACTCCTCGATTTTGTCGAAGGCCTTTTGGCATTCTTCAGTTCAACTCGTTATAACATCTTTCCTTAGAATTATCATGATTGGCTAACATATCATCGTTGATTGTGTTATAAAGCGGCTGATGTAATTGAGGCTCACTAGAAAACTCATCACATATTTCTTTTTCTTTGGCGGTGGCAAGTCCTGGATAACTTTGATATTTGGCGGGCCTAGATTAATACCTCGTCGACTGACGATAAATTAACAACTTTCTAGTAGGGACTTCGAAGGAACATTTTGCAGCATTCAACTTCAAATTGTCTTTTCGAATCCGAATGAAGAATTTCTTTAGTTCTGCTATGTGATCGTAACTTCTTTTAGATTTGATGATAACATCATCCACGTACACCTCTATTTACTGCCAAGTTAACTGCCAATGCCTGCCCTATGACTGCCTTTCGAGTTACATAGACGATGTCGAACTCACTCAGCAATATTTTCCACTTTGCTAACTTACCTGTAGGCATGGGTTTCTGAAAGATGTATTTTAGCAAATCCATCCTTAATATGCGATATGTAGTGTATGCACATAAATAATGTCCCAACTTCTGGGCTATCTATGTTAAAGCACAACAGGTGCGTTCCAACAAAGATTACCAGGCTTCATAAGGCGTGAACCTTTTGCTCATATAATAAATTGCATGCTCCTTTCTTCCAGTTTCCTCATGTTGTCCGAGAACACAACCAAAAGCCTCATCTAACATGGACAAATGAAGCAACATCGGTCTTCCTAATTTTGGTGGGACCAGAACGACCGGTTTATATAAATACTTCTCGATTTTGTCGAAGGCTTTTTGGCATTGTTCAGTCCAACTCGTTATAACATATTTCCTTAGCATTATCAAGATTGGCTAACATATCATCGTTGATTGTGTTATAAAGCGGCTGATGTAATTGAGGCGCCCTAGAAAACTCATCACATCTTTCTTTTTCTTTGTCGGTGGCAAGTCCTGGATGACTTTGAATTTTGGCGGTCGGCGACTGACGATGAATCCTAACAACTTTCTAGTAGGGACTTCGAAGGCACATTTTGCAGGATTCAACTTCAAATTGTATTTTCGAATCCGAATGAAGAATTTCTTTAGTTCTGATATGTGATCCGAACTTCTTTTAGATTTGATGATAACATCATCCACGTACACCTCTACTTCCTGCCAAGTGAACTGCCAATGCTTGCCCTTTGACTGCCTTCTGAGTTACATAGATGATGTTGAACTCACTCAGCAATATTTTCCACTTTGCTAACTTTCCTGTAGGAATGGGTTTCTAAAAGATGTATTTTAGCAAATCCATCCTTAATATGCGATATGTAGTGTATGCACATAAATAATGTCCCAACTTCTGGGCTATGTATGTTAAAGAACAACATGTGCATTCCAACAAAGATTACCAAGCTTCATAAGGCGTGAACTTCTTGCTCATATAATATATTGCTTGCTCCTTCCTTCCAGTTTCCTCATGTTGTCCGAAAACACAACCAAAAGCCTCATCTAACATGAACAAATGAAGCAACATAGGTCTTCCTGGTTCTGGTTGGACCAGAACGAGTGCTTTAGATAAATACTCCTCGATTTTGTCAAAGGGCTTTTGGCATTCTTCAGTCCAACTCGTTATAACATCTTTCCTTAGCATTCTGAAGATTGGCTAACATATCACCGTTGATTGTGTTATAAAGCGGCTGATGTAATTGAGGCGCCCTAGAAAACTCATCACATCTTTCCTTTTCTTTGGCAATAGTAAGTCCTGGATAACTTTGATTTTTGGCGAGTCTAGCTTAATACCTCGGCGACTGATGATGAATCCTAACAACTTTCTAGTAGGGACTTCGAAGGCACATTTTTTCAGGATTCAACTTCAAATTGTATTTTCGAATGCGAATGAAGAATTTCTTTAGTTCTTCTATGTGATCCGAACTTATTTTAGATTTGATGATAACATCATCCACGTACACCTTTATTTCCTTCTGTATCATATCGTGGAAGATAGTTGTCATGGCCCTCATGTAGGTGGCTCCAACATTCATTGAACCAAACGACATCATTTTGTAACAATATATTCCCCATGGTGTGATAAAGGCGGTCTTTTCGGCATTCTTTTCATCCATCCTGATCTGATGGTATCTTGCGAAGCAATCCACAAAGGATTGGAGTTCATGCTTGGTGCAGTTGTCAATCAATATGTGTATGTTGGGAAATAGGAAATCATCTTTAAGACTTGCTCTGTTCAGGTCCCGGTAATCGACACATACTCTAACTTTCTCATCTTTCTTTGGAACTAGCACAATGTTGGCCAACCCAGTCGGGTATTCGACCACTCGGAGAACCTTGGCTTTGATTTTCTTGATGACCTCCTCTTTGTATTGGTAAAAATAGGCTTCACACGTGTACTAATTATGATGACAAAGCAATCCATGTGGAGCAATGAAAACATGACAACTGGACAAGACTTTATGAAGATGTACGAGACAAATAGGAATGGAACGACATACCCACGAGGTAATTAGATACAGGAATCTCAATCTAATTGAGGAGATGAAGATACACAGTCAGAATGAATCAAGGCAGAATAAAGGGCATATTCGAAGATCTTCAATCAATGAGCCAAACGTTACATAATCTTCACGCAACAATTACGATTAATCATTGTAACGTTACATTAATGCCATTATTAGTCATTAATGCTCAATCACTGAAAAGAGTAGACGTTATATTAAGGAATTCCCTATAAAAGGGAGTAAAATACATCTTGTAAAGACACATTCGAACCACTATTGAAATACACTTACTTTTACGCATCTTTGCTGCTTTCTGTTTGCAAGTCTTATAACAATTATTAGCATATTCTCTTGGTTATCAGAAACCCGAGTACTTCTTAAAATAGCTTTGGCAGAGAATCTAATTCTTTGGTTAAAACACTCTTTTATCTTCAAACTCATATCCGGCTTGAACTTTCCGAGCTTCTACTTTACTGGTGGACACATAGGATTGGTGGTAGTTTGTGAGCTACTGTGGATGTGCTTAAACCAGTCATATCGTCATAGGACCATGCCAATATGTCTTCATACTCCTTTAGAAATCTGATATACTTATCTTTCTCTGACGATGACAAATGAATTCTTATACGCATTTCCTTGACCGTTACGGAATCCCGTAAGTTAATGACCTCAATTTCCTCCAAATTAGACTTCAGTTTGTTTTCAAAGTTCTCTACTTCTCTAACGATTTCCTCATGTATTATATCATCTTCTAGATCCTGTGAATCACTGTCCTTATGTTGCATCATCTCATTACATGTCACAGTCGTGGGTTCATTAGGATATGTAATAATTCTACTGAAAAGAATGTAGAAAGATAATAATAAATATGAAAATAAGTAATGCATTAATAAAAGTTTAAAAATACCAACAAGTACGACTCGGTGGCTAGAGTAATTATTTCCAAACAAAATACTGAAAAATGTCTTAAATGCTCAAACTATTTGAAAATAATTCATGCTAATTTGCTAAGCTACCCAGGAACTTGGCGAGGCTTTGATGGTGCAACGACCGAGTCTTGAGAACAACTCCTTCTTCCATGATTTGAATTGTAAGGTCTTCATCCTCCTCCTCCTAAATAATTGAACTGCTACCCATGTCTTATTCATCTAGAAATAGCTTCCTCATGCCATCCAAAACCTCATCTTCCTCAGATTCCCACATCATGTTAGCCTGATGGAATGTCTGGTGCAGAGGTGGTAGGGGTTGTTCTAGTGGATAATAAGGAGAACGCCATGGTGGTGTCCAATCCTGATATTCTTGCCATATGTATTCATATCTGAGTCCAAAAGTCGTGCCATGGTACTGTGGTTGTACGGGTTTGGCGATCCCCTGAAGCTTATTGCCGAGGCCCTTGCTTGGTTCATACCCGTCCACAATAATATTCTTTCTATATTGTTGCTCCACTATCGGTTCTTTTCAATTGCGTTAGCCCGTTCAATGCGATGATATGTTTCTCCACCCAGCTTCCTTCTGTTTTCGACGACTGGAATGGTCTGGTTGGTGTAGATGGGGTTTCTCCCATCTCCAGGGATGATCACCTCCTGATGATTCCACTCAAACTTCACAGCCTGGTGCAGAGTTGAAGCCACTGCCGCGGGTGCATGTATCCATGGCCGTCCCAACAATAGATTGTAAGTGCAAGATATATCTAGCACTTGGAACTCGACATAAAACCAAGTCGGACCCATCTGTAGATTAAGGTTGATTTCTCCAATGGTGGCTCTATAAGATCCATCGAATGCCTTCACATTCGTATCTTGTACAGGCCATTACCCAGTCTCTTTAGAGTGGTGAGTGGACATATGTTAAGACTCGAACCTCCATCTATTAAGACTCTGACGATGAACTTATCTTCAAATTACACCGTGATGTGCAACACCCTGTTGTGACCCAGTCCTTCTGGTGGTAATTCATCTTTGAGGAAAGTGATTTTGTGGCTCTCCAATGCCCGTTCGACCATGTTAGCCATATCTCCACTAGTGATGCCGGCGATTACATAAGCTTCACTTAAAACCTTCATCAAATAATTCATGTGCGCGTCTGAGTTTTGCAACAATGATAAGATGGATATCTGAGCAGGAGTTTTGTTTAAGTGGTCAACAACAGAGTAATCCCTTGCTTGTATCTTCCTCCAATGATCGTTAGGGCTAGTCTCGACAACAGGCGGCTTAGGTGCAACTTCTTTACTTGTTCCTGATAGATTCTCAGGTGTGTAAACTCTGCTTGTTTTAGTCATACTTTGCACGATACGTGTTTCTTCCATTTTGGCTTTTCCCTTTCTTCTTGCTTCCGCAACATAAACCCACAGGACGGTGTTGCGCCCCATTTTTCCTCGCAAAGTCCGGGTTTCGACATTATTGGGACAACTCGTTTCCTTTTGGGAAAGGGGTACAAGAAGTTGAAGAGTTGCCACCTAACGGATTAAGGTGCGTTAGGGAACCTATTACAAGTAACTCATGAAACAAGTTTGCATTACTAGAGATTGGGTAAGGGCTTGAAATTACCTTGAGGGGAAGGTGTTAGGCACCCCTCGAGGTCCACAACGGTGGGTCCCGGCCAAACTTACTTTTCTGAATTAGTCAATTAACTGATAAGCAGTTAAGCACACATATGTAAAGAATCAAAAGACTTTTGACAGATAAGCAGTCTAAGCACACATATGTAAACGGAATAAGGGAAGTCCTAGGTTGGTTAGCCTATAGGATCACATCTGTATAATACCCGGTAATCCTCCTCAACTAGAGGGTCTACACATGACATTAGCGCAAAGGTCATCATATCCTTTTACTACTCATTACCCTCCCCTTAGTGGTTATATAAGCGATTTTATTTAACGACCTCTAAGAGTGATTTTACCCGTCCCTTCCCGGTGGTCCTGGAGGTGTTTAGGACCTCTAAACTTAGGCAGTTCTAGACCCTCCTAAGGTGTTTAAAAGGTAAAATCTAAGCGACAACAAATAACATATAGGACTGTCAAATAGGGAAGCAGTTAAAGGGGGCTCATGTTTACCTCCACACATAAACAAATAAGTAGCACGTCTCAAAACAACAGATTTTAAAGGATTTTAGAAGGATCCTATGATAGGATATCTAGGTGAGTATCACAAGCACATAATATGCAACATTATTTTAAGGCGAAGTGACAGAATCCTAATCAGTCTGCCTACTGATTTTAAAGACATGTTAAACCTGGGCAATTTCATAAACAAAAACACAATTTTTCACAGTTTCTGTGAGTCCATTAATTACCTAAGGCTTTCCTAGGCGTGGATCTGTAACACTCCTATAACATGCTGTCCAAAATGAGATCGGAATTCTGGGAATTAATCAAAACAACTTGAGTTTTATTAAATTCTATAGGCATGTTGATCTAGGTGATGAGTGTTATAACGACTTATTTAAGGTATATTTATGCTAAAATATGATATCTATGTTTTGGGGCCGTTTTTAAACCTCTTTGTAGATAGTTGATCATTTAAGCGTCATAAATACGATTTAGAGCAAATGCAAACAGAGTCCTAGGGCAGGATTTCTAATGCACAGAGAGAGATGGTCGTTTGATGAAGCATAATTATAGCAGTGATTTTAACAACAGGTTTCCAGTCGATTATGACTTGAGCAGAATCAGAGATAAAGTGATGAACTACAACATGATTTCTAATAGGCGAAAGCAATAAACATGAGTATCCTAAGGCGGGGTATCTAATGACAAATTTAGCATGGTTTTAATGCAAATAGGAATAGCAATCCTAAAGCATGATATCTATTGCATAACATAAACTTGGAACATGATTTCTATTCCAAATCAACATAATGTAAAACCTAAAGCATGATTTCTACCTAGTTTACCCCACAGAATCATATAGCAACCCTCACCTTTCCACTAATTACCCCAATAACTGTTTACAGAGGATATTATTACAAACCATGATTGAATAAATTACATAAATGAAGGTATACTATACTATAGGGAGCCTAAATCAGGTCCAAAGTAAACCTGGGAACGCCAGGCCTTCAATATAGTCTCAAATGCCAAGAATCTCATAGCCAGCGTCCTGGTGTGTCAGAGTTCCCTAAGGACCTCAGGGATATCGGGCAATGCTCACACCAAGACCTTTCTTAAAAATGGAGAACTGGTTATGTGCAGTGTGGAAGGGCCAGCCAGTGTGCCAGAGTTCAGAGGAATCTCATGGATTTCTAGGCAGTACACACACTGGAGGGGCAGAACTTAATAATCTAAGAGTAAAGTGAGAGTGCTTGACATAGTTTTGAAAGACTTAGTAAAACAATGTAGAGATAACCTTTAGGAGTGAAAAGATTTTTCTTGAATAGAAACCAGTTTAAGAGGATGCTAGGAGTGAAAACAGTTTTGAGAAGAATACTAAGAGTGGAAAAAACAGTTTTTGAAATCAATTCTGAAAAGAACAGACGTATGGTCACACAAATTTAGAGTGCCCAGACTCACAATCACTCAGCAATCAGCTTTACAAATAGGGGTTAATGGGGTTGGGAACATAGAGGGTTCAAACACATAAACATAGTCTAGGTGGGGGGGGGGGGGGGGGGGAGCATATGGAGCAACAACTGCAAAGGAAAAACATGAATCTACTAGTTCAAGACTTAACAAGTTGGTCATGATAAGAAGCAATTAAGACACATGCATATAATGTAGTGAAATAGTCATGCTGAAGACAAAGCGCAAACTAATTAGGATCAACCAAGCACATTAGACAACTAAGTTATCAACATGATCACACCAGTTGAGGGGAGTAAGTAAGGGACTAAGTAAACATGCTGGATAAGTATCAAACAACCAAGTGAGGTTTAGGCACGCTGATTACACATTTGAATAAGAGAACTGAATTTATACATGTTGACTAAAGCAGTAAACAAGAAAATAAAGTGAATGCACAACAAATTGAACTAGTGTAGAATAAACACGGAACACATAAAGCTGAGTATAAGAATTGAACTTGAGACATACCAGTCAAATAAGAAAGTGCATAATGTAAAGCAAGTGTAGTTCCACTGTCTAACCTTGGCTTTCAGCCGGTTAGACCAATAGTTAGCACAAGTAGTAGAGAAAGAAAAGTGTATACGGTTAAAATCTGGAAAGATGATTTTACATCCATTTCATGATGGCCGATTCACGCGGAATTCGGAGTATGGCCCGAAGCTTGACCTTGGACGCTCCTAAACTTTGACCCGGGGGGACACAAGTCCGAAACCACCGTAGGAAACAACACGTGAATCGAGATAGGCAGCCCTACAACGAAGTATGATTCCGTACTTGGGCATTAACTAGCTTAATCAATCAAGATCTTTTGTAATTAATGCTTATGTACTATGCTGAGACTCCCCTTCTTATAAAAAGGGAGTCATCGTCACTTTGTAAACAAACTAACAACACATTCAATACAAGTCACAAGAACATTCTCTGCTTTAATATAAAACATCCCCTATTCCTCTACGTTAGCTCATTAACTTGAATTTATTGCTTTCTTTTACTTGTTCTTCATTTATAGCTTATCATTGATCATAAATAGTGTATCTCAAGGTCCATAATCCTGTTATAGTTCCATTTATCACCTGATCTAGGCCCGAATCTCGGTCTTAAGAACCCTCGAGGTCAACATCGAGCCTTCGACCTGAGGCATTCTGCTTTGCTTTCCTTTAACCTTTTAGTCGCCTTCTCACTGTTCTATCCTAACTCATTCAACTAGAATTAATCAATAACCGGTATTAAAATAAATCACGTATTTTTAGAACCACAAACTAAATAAAATTGTAGTTACCATTTTCACGATAAACAGTTTGGCGCCCACTGTGGGGCTAAAAATAATAGTGATCGTTTTAAAACTGGTTCGTTAAAAACACAAGCTATCTCTTTACACTTTTTCTTGTCCAAAGAATCTTTTATTTCAGGTAAGAATGTCCAACTCAGTAAGTGCGTACGAAGGTAGCAGCCTCGAGAAATTTGGAGGGAATGATGTGCGTATCCCGAATGCCGGCGTACCGCCACTAGGCCTTAGCGCCATAGCGAAGCTGAGCCCCGAGAGCACATACTCAAACAACAACCAGTGCGACAACATCAACCTTCGAGCCAGCTAGAACGCATACCAAAAGAGCCCGCAAGAGGAACGAGACACCACCGTTCAGGAGAATTGGGAAAACAACCTTCAAATGATCTTCAAAATACAACATGCCCAACAAACCGCGATGTAATGACCTAGCCGATTATTTTGCGTGTTAGGATCCCGTTTCCTTAAATGAAACCTTGCATAGAGTCTATTCGTGCTTTATGACTCGCGGGAGCAGGTGGTTCGGGATTTGGGAATGATTTGAGTGGTTTAGGAACACTTGGTTCCTTAAGGTTGGCCTATTTGGCCAAGTTTGACTTCGGTCAACATTTTGAGCAAACGACCTCGGAATCAAGTTCTAACAGCTCCAGTAGCTCCGTATGATGATTTTGGACTTGGGTGTATGTTCGGCTCGGGTTTCTGATGACCCGGGAGCATTTCGGCGCCCGAAATGGAAATCAGGATTTCCTTAAGTTTGGAATTTGGCTTGAAATGGAACTTTATGCTATCGAGGTCCGAACGGATTCTGGGACCAGGAATAGTTCCGTATAGTCATTTATGACTTGTCTGCAAAATTCGAGGTCATTCTGAGTAGTATAGACCCGTTCGACGCATTGAAATGAATTCTAGAAATTTCAAAGTTATTAAGTTATGATTTCAGGGTTTTGGAGGATGAATTTGAGTTTTAACGATGTTATGAGTGTTCCGTAGGCTCGAGCTAGTCCGTATAATGATTTGGGACCTGTTGATATGTTTTGACGGGGGCTCGAGTGGGCCCAGGTGCCTCCCGGACCCTGCACGAGGCCAAAAACCAGCAAAAACCATTGCTGGTGCAGCTACTTCTGGTGTGACTGCACTTGCAGTCTCTCAGTCGCAGGTGCAAGTCACCACCTGTGGTCAAGACTTCACATTGCGACCCCCATCGTAGGCGCGACCCTTCTTCCACAGGAGCGGGACCGCTGGTGCGGGCTCCTTATCCGCAGGTGCGATGCCCAGGGTCCTAGGCCCTTTTCCACAGGGGTGATGATAGTCTCGCAGGTGCGGAAATCATTATTGCCAGCCCCTTTAAATGTCGAAAAATACGGGTTTTCTTCATTTTTACCCACCATCAACCTCCATTAGAGGGCATCCAAGTTTGAGCAACACCTTCCACGACCACCCACTGTAGAGGTAAGTAATTCTCTTCCAATTTTCTCTACTATGCATAGAATTCAACGGGTTTAATTCCTAAAGAATAAAAAGCCATAAAATTTGGATAGAAATTCTAGGGCTTTGAATAAATTGGTGAATTATTCATTTGAGGCTATGAATCCTTGAATAAATCACATAACTTCGATCCTTAGACTTCGGGTAGGTGATTCCTTCAAGAATTTTCGAAATCCAAACGTGTGGGCCCGGGGTCGAAATTCCGGAAATGGTCAAGAATGCTTAAGTTTAGGATTTCTTGTTAATTCTTCTTCTTGGAACCTAAATTAATTCAATTATACCATGATTGGTTAGTTGCTAGCCGTCGAGGGTGAATTTCGGAGATTCGGGCGCATCCTTGATTCGAGGGGTGATATCGTCACGAGGTGAGTCTCCTTTCCAAACTTGTAAGGGGGAAATGTCCCCGTAAGTTCCTTGTTTGCTATGTGTACATGTTGAGGGGGACGCGTACGTACCAAGTGGCGAGAGTCCGTACGTGGCGACTATATTGCTATGTCGGGTAGCCGTAGGACCCACGCGCATGCCATTTCGTGCCTTAATTGAACCATTGTATGTATTATAGATTGTGTTTAATGTTGAAATGACATGGGAGAGGTAAAGATATGATGATGTAAATCCTAATTGGCCATCAGTGATATGATATTGACACAATCCTGTTGAGTTCACGGTCGAGTCGGTACTCGTAGGTACCTATATGTGAATATTATTACTATTGAGTCAGCACACGAGTGGTATGCATGGTGCGCGATCGTGGGGAGATTATTACTATCGAGTCAGCACACGAGTCGCAGGTATGATTCGCGATCGTGGGGAGCTTATTACTATCAAGTCAGCACACGAGTCGCAGGCATGATGCACGATCGTGGGGAGCTTATTACTATCGAGTCAGCACACGAGTCGCAGGTATGATTCGCGATCGTGGGGAGCTTATGACCTCAGTCCTTATGACCTACCTTATGACTCCGGCCGGTTGTCTTGTCCGTGTCGGTATATGTACACTTGAGTCTGGTTCACATATGACATTATTGGCAAGGTATTGTTGAATAAGAGGAATTGGTACTTGGTGCTCTTACTTGTGTTACATTATGTGTTCATATACTTGCTGCTTACTGTTTCGCATGCCTATTGCTCTAGCCTTATCTCATTATATATTATGTTGCTGGACCTTAGTGAGTATCTAGTCGACCTCTCGTCACTACTTCTTCGAGTTTAGACGGGATACTCACTAGGTACATATTTATATATATGTACTCATGCTGCACTTTCTTTTCCTTTCTGTACTTGACTGTACAGGTCCGGAGGCTGGTACGTCTGACTATCAGGCCGGTGCTAGATATTGATAGCGTGGTCATACTTCATGGTGAGCTGCTTTCCCGGCGACTTCCTAACAGCACCCTTGAGTTCTTTTGTTATATTCTCTGTCCATTTCATTCAGGCTGAGACTCTGTGTATATATATATTGTGGTCATTGTATATTCAGTAGTTGCCCATGACACTCGTGACACTAGTTCCTGGCACACGCGCGTAGTTTATATATATGTTGGGTTTTGGGTTGTATAACTATGTATATGTCTTATTCGGCCTTGTATTTACTATGATTTTACCTTCACTCAAGGCTAGTATCATGTTAGTTATTTTAAACTGGTAATTATTGACTTGTTTGGTCGAATGGGAAGGTATCAGTTAGTGAAGGTTATATTGGCTTGCCTTACCCCGCTGTTGGGCGCCATTGCGACTTGAATTAGGATTTGGGTCGTATCACGCGAGCACTTAGCTACAGAGCCGTTAGAGAACCTCGAGAGCACCAGATACAACCCCCCGAATTTGGCCGATATCGGAAACGACAGGGAGAAAGGGACCGACGGCCGACCATGTCGTCAAGATACTTGGAGACCTTGCCAGAAAAATAGAGTTAAGGCTCCCAGAAAGAAAGTCAGAGCCAAGGAATGAGAGGTATCGACCTTACATCGAAAATCGAAAGAGCATCGCAAGGGCCAACGAGTTCCGAGCCAGCTCTGAAACAGTCCGAAGTAGGGTAGCAGACAAAGCTAGGCCCAACATGGGCGTGGAGCCGGCAGGGACGCTCCACCAGTGCAACTCTGGGTGCAATGTTTCGAGCATCATATCAGCCATGGGTAAAATCAGGGATACCAAATGGCCAAATCCCGTATCGTCATACCCCTCTCAGAGAGAACCCAACCTAATATGCGAGTTTCTCGGTACTCATGGTCATCGAACCGAGGATTACATGCATCTTAAAAAAGAAGCAGTCTGGTTGGATAGCAAAGGATACCTACGAGGATTTTCTTACGGTCGAGTTGAGGTTCTCCCCACGGAAAAAGTAGTAGCTCGAAGGGACAAATCAGGGAAGCCCCATCACTCCATACATATGATTATCGGGGGAAACGACGCCCCGCAAGGGCCTGTGGTTAAGCGGGCGAAAGTATCATCCGCGGCGGTAGGACAGATTCAGAGCCGCACGCCCGGTGACATCCTCATATTTGGTGACGGGGATACCGAGACCTCACCTTACCCGCATAATGACGCGCTAGTAATTTCTTTCCTTTTGAATAATGTTAAAATTAAACGCGTTCTTGTGGATCCAGGTAGCTCTGCCAACGTCATCAGGGCGGGAGTAGTGGAACGACTTGGGATACTCGGCCAAGTCACACCTGCTTCGATAACTCTCAATGGATTTAATATGGCTGGCGAAACAACGAAAGGGGAGATCACCCTCCCAGTCAACATGTCCGATACAATTCAAAACACTTAGTTATATGTCATCAAAGGGGACGTGAGATATAATTCGCTGCTTGGGAGGCCATGGATACACAACACGAGGGCGGTACAATCGACTTTCCATCAAATGGTGAAGTTTCCGATGGAGAACGGTGTAAAAACCGTGTATGGAGAGCAACAAGCGGCCAGGGAAATGTTCTCTATTCACAACGACCCGCCGGTGCCAGCACCCTCCACCTCAGAAGAACCGGAGGGAGAAATGGCCCCCAAAAATAGCGGTGAAGACTTCCTCACCCCCCGCACTTTTGTCGCTCCCAAAGAATCGAATGCGACCAAATCAGCGGTCGAAGATCTAGAACATGCAGTGTATGGGGTAAGGTTTCCACATATATCGGGTTGCTTTGAAGAATTCCAGGAACTTGGGTATATGGGTGGTCATTGGTCGAGTTTTGGGGATTGGGAGTGGGTTGTGGTGCATTTTGGGGGGTGTGATAAGTACTGGTTGGCGGGTATAGAGTTGGATGATTGTGGTGTTTTTGAGGGGTCGGCACTGGTGGCGGGTTAAGGTTCTGGGGAGTTAAAGGATGTTGGTGTGGTGTGGGATGATTTGGTGGTGGGTTATAGTTTTGTGTGTTTTCTGGTGGTGTTTTGTTCTGGGTAGTCGGGTTTTGCTGGTTGATGTTGGGAACATTGAGAGTAAGGGAGAGGTTTTCCAAATTTCGAACCTGCTCAATCTCACCGTGTAGTCCCAGGATCTTCTGCTCCAAACGTAAGACCATCTCATTTCGCCCCGGAGTACTTCTTCCATCTGAAGTTTCCACGTTTTCTACCACAATAACATTGTCTTTTCTGATACTTAAAATCATCACTATTCCCTTTTTCCTTGCTTTTGCCTTTTGGGTCGCTAGGTTGAGGAGGAGGTGGAGGACCTCTGGATTTAGTGTGGTATGGTGATGATGACATTATGCACAAACCAACCTTTCGGAATGAGAATAATCAAAAAGAAAAGAAAAAACAAAAGGTGACCTAGTTAGTAAAGTGAAATAAAAGAATGTTTGCAGTATTTAAACATGTTTGCAATAATTCACGTCCTAATTTTGAGGACCTCATTGTGCCTGAGGTAGGCCTAAGTGAAACATAGACTTGGAGAAAATTGATGCCAACTTTGCTTCATTTCATTAATGCGAAAACAGTCCAAATTTTTTCCCCACTAAATCGAAACTAATAAAGTGACTAATGACATCAAGCCTTATTTTATCAAAATCTAATCTAAGCTAGAAAGCCGTAAAGAACATTATATCCTAATCTACAGGGCCCCTGAAGGACCTTCTCCATGCTTGGATATTTTGACCCCATCAATCAGGTTGCCCAGATCGCGCATATCCAATAATAAGCTTTTTTCATATTTCCTCCTTCAACGTCGTTCACGCCTTGACAATCCGAGATTCTCTTTCTCATCTTCCCTTCTAGCTCCATCAGTCCTCGTTCAAAATATTCCAATCTTTCTATTGACTTAGTGGCAATATCCTTCCATTCCCTTTTCACCTCCATGTTCACTTTGTGCTGCTCGAGATGTTTAGCTTCGGACTCGAACACCCTTTTGCATAGCCTCTTGTACTTAACTTAAGCCTCAGTCACTTCATCTATGATCCTATCCTTCAGATTGACTCGTGTCTTGAAGTCCCCTTCTACGCCGTCTTCCATCCATGATAGATAGTAGTACATATGACCGGCGTGATACTTGTCTGGCTCGATAGTTTCTCCTTCCACAATGATCTTTTTGTTCCAGATATGTTTCACCTCAAACTTGAACGAAATGACATCTCCCTTGAAATCTACTTTGTACTGGACCATGTTGGAAACCCGAGGTATGACTTATTTTCTTCCAACTTATCTCATTACCCTTATAGGAGCGTAATGGTAGATACATCGCAGCCCGATTAGTACCAAATAAGTAGTCCCTTTGATCTAATGATGAACTCACTACTAGGGAACCATTCGAACATCCAATGCACTTGCTCGTCTGTCAGATTGCTAAAGAAATGCACCCAACCTACAACATTTCCATGCTTTGCGAACCTGCCTAGAATAAATTTCATTTTCTTTGGGTGATGGTTGGCCATGTAGTCATTCAATGGCCTTTGCAGAATCTCTTGACGATACTCTCTTCTCTAAAAGTGTTCCAGCAGCCATACTTGTAGCCAGAAGATTACAACCCTCTAAGTGTCTGAATTCCTACTTGCACCAATCTAGAGTGCGGTACATTTGAGCTAAGATCACAGGGAAGATAGTGTAAGTTTGTCCCTTGATGCCATCCATTAAGGTCCTGGCGACCATGGCTAAGCGAGTATGAATCCTTCTTCCTTTCATCGGAAATATCAACAAACCCTAGAAGCAGACGACGAACACATAAATTCGGCAATGCACCAGACCCAAGGAAGTAGTTGCGAGTTCATCATTGTGAAGACGATACAACTTGCTATGACCATAATGCTTGTACATAAATTCAAAAGGGATGTATGATTTTTTTAGACAGAGCAGTTCATCATTCTTCTTATAACCCAACATTTTTAGAAAACCGTGGGGAGTGTGATTCTCTAGTACCAGTAATCCCGTACTATCCCATGGAAACTTGGCGAAGCCTCCTATTTCTTCTAAGATAGGAGTCATTTCTATATTGCCTAATCAGAAAACAACTCTTTTCTCATCCCAGAACATGGTAGTGGCCTCAATCAAATCCCCATTTGGTCAAATGTTTAGCAAGGATGGAAGGTCACCAGGTACTATCCTCACATGATTTTTGTCACAAGGTGCAAGGTCTTTCCACCGGTCAAGTAGCAAAGGTGAGATGTTTTGAACCATACCAAACCTGGGGACTTCATGCTTCATTTTATGCAAACAAACAAAGGTTAGCCCTTTCCCCCTCAATATTTGACTACTTATGCAATAATGATCAACATATTGGCACATTTTCTCCAAGTAATGCACATAATATGATAATGTCCATTGGGATAGTGGAAATCCCGTCAGACTTTTGACAAGGTTCATCTTAGCGGGTTATTACGTTAATAACGCTTACACCCGTACTAGATTTAGCGTGATGCATGCGCATTTCAAATTGGAGAAGGATTTCTAGAATGGTCTAGACGGGTACTACCAAGTAGAAAACTTGAGAGGGAAAGGCAAGGGATCGTCAGTTCCACCGCTGATCGACTAGTTTACCGCAAGTAAGCCTTTCCGATTTAAAAGGGTAATTTTTAGAAAAGCGCGAACACTCATCAAGCGCAGCTATGTTGATAATTGGCACGAGTGGATTATGATGTGGAGCATGATTTATGCACAAATTATGATGGCCTAATAGGTCATCTTATATAAATTTAATTGTGAATGTGTTCCGAGGCCCCGAAAGCCTCCGTTAATCTCACCTCAATGTGCGTGCGCAACCTGGGGGCGTAGCCGAGAAACCTTTACGTGGAAACTTGATAAAGAATTGAATTTATGATAATTAATTGAATAAAGTTGACTTTGGTCCACATTTTTGATAAACGGACCCGGACCCGTGATCTGACGGTCCTGGAGGGTCCGCAGGAAAATATGGGACTTGGGCGTATACCCGGAATCGAATTTCGAGGACCTAAGTCCGAGAAATGAATTTTTGAAAAAAAATTGTTTTCTAAAAAATAATAAAGGCTATGAAAATTAACCTCGATTGAAACCTGCGTTACCGGGCCCGTGTTATAGTTTCGGAGACCGAAACAGGTTCAATATGTGTTATTTGAGTTATCTGTGAAATTTGTAAGGAACGGGCTTGATTTGACATGTTTCGAATCAAAAATGAGAAATTGAGAGTTAATGAAGTCTTGAGAAAAATTATATAGAAATAAGGATTTCCTTAAATTTGAGATTTGGTTTGGAACGTGATTTTATGTTATCGAGGTCCGAATGTGATTCCGAGATCTGGAATGGTTCCGTTATGTCATTTTTAACTTGTTTGCAAAATTTGATGTCATTCAGAGTCGTATAGGTCGGTCCGGCGCATGTTTTTAGAAATCAAGAACTTGAAGTTTCTTAAGTTATGGTTTTAGGGGTTTTGGGGTGTGAGATTTAGCGTTGTTTTGGGTGTTCCGAAGGCTCGAGCGAGTCCGTATTATGATTTAGGACTTGTTGATATTTTTGGATGGGGGCTCGGGTGGGCCAGGTGCCTCCCGGACCCCCAACAGAGCTAAACACCAGCTAAAACAACTGCTGGTGCAGCTGTTGCTGGTGTGACCGCAGGTGCGGTTGCCCAGCCGCAGGTGCGGTACCGCTCCTGCGGTTTCAGCCTCGCAGGTGCGGAGGTTCTGCAGGTGCGGTTCCTTTTGCGCAGGAGCAAAGCCGCAGGTGCGGCCTCCAGTTCCGCAGGTGCGACCCCAGCCTGCCTGGCCATTTTCCGCAGGTGCGATCCTTTTATGCTAGTGCGGGATCGCAGGTGCGGTCCCAAGGCCGCAGGTGCGGAAACCCTGTAGGACAGATTGTTTTAAATACCAAAACTCAGGATTTCTTCATTCCCTTCATACCAAAAACCCCATTAGAGGCTTGTGAGCTTGGGGGAGCACACCACGACCTAGCTACTGTTAAGGTAAGTTAATTCCTTCCTAATACTAGTTTCATGCATGAATAATTAATTGGATTACCTACTAGATTAATGGAAAATCAAGAATTGGGTAGAAAATTTAGGGCTCTTAAGAAATTTGCGTATTGTCCGTTTAATGCTATGAACTCAAGTGGAAACTTCATATTTATGATCCTTAGGCTATGGGTGAGTGATTCCTTCGAGAATTTTCGGGATTCGAGCGTGCGGGCCCGGGGTCGAATTTTAGTATTTGTGGAAGAATAGTAGAAAATGTATAATTAGGCTTTGGAATTGGTTTATTGGGTAATTATTAATGTTAATAAATCCATTATGTCTAGATATTATCGATTCAGAGTTGGATTCGAGAGGAAAGGCTGTGATTGAGGCTTGACTTACGCTTTAGAGCCGAGGTAAGTGTTTGGCCTAACCTTAGCTTGAGGGAATAGATAAAGAGTCTTATTTGCTATGTGTAATTCATGTCCAACGCATAGGTGAGGTGACGAGTACCTATATGTTGTGGTCAAGCATACCCGTGGGTAAGTTGTGATGAAATCATACCGTGTTCTTAATATTCTCTGTACTATGAGTAAATGGTGATTTAGAAGTGATACATTGATGTTGTTTCATGACGTGGGGAGTTATTGTGTTATTTGTTTCAGTTGAGGTTTTTACTGTTGAAATCGTATCTCTGAGCGAGTTTGGTTATAGATGAGTCCCTTGCCGGAACGATAGAATTTTTATTGAGTATTTCCGTACACTTGAGATTTCTATTGCTAGTATTCACATTATATTGTTGCTTTTATATTGTTTATCGCGTGAGGGGACATGCCGTGCTGATTGTTATTGTTTATCGCACGAGGGGACATGCCGTGCTGATTGTTTATTGTTTGTCGCACGAGGGGACATGCCGTGCTGATTGTTATTGTTTATCGCACGAGGGGACATGCCGTGCTGATTGTTATCGTTTATCGCATGAGGGGACATGCCGTGCTGATTGTTTATTATTCATGCACGAGGGGATATTCCGTGCCGAGTGTTACTATTTGATGCACAAGGGGACATTCCATGCCGAGTGATTGTAAGATTATGCACGAGGGGACATGCCGTGCCTTGTGTTGTTCATTATCTGTTATGAGACGTTAAATTCCTGCTTTTACTGTTACATTTCAGTTGTTACCCTGTTCTACTATGCTAGAATTTGTTGCCCTCTTATCCCCAGCATGTTTCTCCCCGTATATGTTTTTACTTGCTTATTTTTGTTGATATTTTCCTATTATTATATAGAATTGCACAGGTATGTATATTTGTTGTCGGTCCTAGCCTCGTCACTACTTCGCCGAGGTTAGGCTCGACACTTACTCAGTACATGGGGTCGGTTGTACTGATGCTACACCTGCACTTCTTTATGTTGTGAAGACTACGCAGCCAGACCCGGTGGTCACTGACGGTAGGAGCATTCCATCAGTTCATACAGGAGACATCGAGGTAGACCCGCATATGATCGTGGGCCTTGGCGTCAACTTCTACCCTTCACTTTCAGCTCTGTCTATCTTATAGTTTCAAAGACAGTCATATGTACTTATTTTCAGACCATTGCATTTAGTAATCTCATAGACAGTTCGTGAGTATGTGACACCAGTTCTAGGTTATATTTGTGGGTTTTACTTCGAAGCTTGCTATGTTATTTTTGTAATTTGTTAACTTTCATATTGTTAATTATAGCTGCCCTTGTCATCCTGTTCATTTTAGTTGTTAACGAGTTTATTTAGTTCAAACATTGTCTTGTCTAGCGGGTTCAACGTTAGACGCAGTTATGGCCCGAAGGTGGGATTTCGGGTCATGACACAAATAATGACACATTGACAAGTATTTGCATGATAAAAATACGTAAGAGCAGTAAATAAAATAGCAACAACTAACATGAAAAGAAGAGAAAATAAAGACAAAAGAGAGAAGTCAGTTTAGCTCATGAAAACGTAATGAAACAGGTAAGGAAATAGGGATGGGAGAGTCATAATATAGAAGTCTTAGACAAGGTGAAATGAGATGGAGAGCGGTCATACATGTCATAGCAAACAAAGGAGAATAAGGGAAGGGATGTGCATGTCATAGCAATTTAAACAAATTGTGATGAACCAAGTGGTCATTTTATGAAATAAGACTCCGTTCTAGGCTTGAATTGGCGAAAGTTAGAAATTTGGCAATTTTTGTCGACAGAGGAAAATTAGGTATCAGGGTCGGAATGGAATTCCGGAAGTTGGAGTAGGTTCATAGTGTTATTTTTGATGTGTGTGTGAAATTTGAGGTCATTCGGACGTGGTTTGGTAGGTTTCGACGTCGTTAGCGAAATTTGGAAGTTTAGAAGTTCTTAGGTTTGAATCCGAGGTTGATTTGGTGTTGTTTTCAGTGTTCTGGAGGTTCGACTAAGTTTAAGTAGTGATATATGAATTGTTTGAATTATTAGTTGAGGTCTCGAGGGTCTCGAGTGAGTTTCGGATAGGTTTGGGTTAGGTTGTGCTCGTTTTTGTTATGTTTCGACGTCGTTTCTTCAAGCATAAACGATATCATATTGAACAAATAAGCTTTGGTTTCTGTTTTGATTGAATTATTAGACCCGCATCGTCATTACGGACCCGTAGCAAAAAGAATCATCAAATTTGGACATCCTATGAGGATTTTATGGTCATTTTACTAAGGTTGCCAGATCTTTCAGATTACTTACGAATTTGCCACTGACGGCTTATTTAAAAATCTGCACTATTTGCAAATATTAAAACCTATATATCTCCTTCATTATAAGGTCAAATTGATTGATTTAAAAGCCTAACTTGACTAGAATTTCACAAGGAATCCATTGGAGGAATAAAGAGTGAGTTTTGGGATAGTTTGACATGAGAAACGAGGCAGAATAGCTGGCAGAAAAATATATAAAATAAGAATTTGTTAATTCGGTCATATTTTGAGTACGGGAGCTCGAGTTTGAGCGATTTTGGAGTCGATTTTCATCATAGGGATTTGGTTAAGTTTTCTTTACTCATTTTGGGTTATGTTTCATGAATCCATCTTCGGTTTTGGGATTTGAGTGATGATTTTAAAGTGAAATTGAGGGAGTTAGGGTTTGAATTTGAGAGTTTTAGGTAGGGATTTGAGGGACCAAACGGAGTCCGATTTTGATAAATTTTATATGGTTAGACTCGGGAGAGGACGAGGGTTTTGATTCTTCCATTTTTGACTGATTTCGAGATGTGGTCCCGGGGGTGGGATTTTTGCCAATTTCAGATTTTTGGCATATTTTGTAGTTTTTCTTGTGGAATTCGATTAGTTAGCCAATGTTGATTGTATTAATATGACTATGATTATATTTGAGCGGGTTAGAGAACAATTATAAAGGAAAAGCTGTGATTGAACAGTGAGTGGCCTGCGAAATTGAGGTAAGTGCTTGATTTAACCTTGACTTGAGGGGACAGGAATCCCCAACGTAATTGTTATGTGAAATTGCATGTGTCTGGTGTATAGGTGAGGTGACGAGTATCTATGCACCGCCAAATGGTCTGCTTACATGATCTCTTCCTCGTTTCCAAGTTAATTGCTTTATATTTTTAATTGTTCCATGTTTGTTATTGTTTCTGTAATTACTTGGCTTGTTATATTGTTGTAAGTTTTGTTGCAATCATTTAGGAAATGTACTAGTTGTTTTCCTTGGTTTCATTGTGGTACATAAAGACTGAGTGGTTGACATTGTTTTACGAGGTATATATATATATATATATATATTCTTGTTGGTTTTATTATGAGATATTGTTTATGAAGTTGTGAGAACTACCGTTTACTGTTTATGACTGTTGAGACAAAAGTATTGTGAAAGACTTGGCCTGAATTGTGAAAGTTTCAATAAATGAATAAATGGTAGTGATAAGGGTGGACATGTTGTAAGGACCCGTAAAATTTCTTGTTTAAAATAATGCCCGAATAAGTCCCCGAGTTGTTATATCTGTAGAAATTCTTAAAACGGACCTTGATTGTGTAAAAGTACCCCGAAATTTGAAAGAATAAAATTTTCCACCAGTTGGGCGTTATGCGACGCACTATGCGATCGCATAACGGGTGTGCGGACGGCATAATGGTCGCATACCTGGGCAGGCCACTGCCCAATTTGAAGGCAACTATGCGGTCCATTATGCGATCGCATTTCGGTTATGCGAACCGCATAGTTGTCGCATTCTTGCCTTTGATTTTTGTGAGGGAAGTTATGCGACGCACTATGCGATCGCATAACGTGTATGCAGACCGCATAGTGGTCGCATACCTGCACATTGTGTTTTTATTTTTAGCCCACCTGGAGGGCGATTATTCGGTCGTCTCTGCGGACCGCATGCCAGGAATGCGATCGCAGTCCTGAACGCATTCCTGTGTCGGGCTCCTAATTTTTCTAATTTTAAAACCCGACCCCCAGTTCATTAAAACACCCCTCCCCTTCATTTTAACCATTTTCTGACTAAGAATAGAGAGAGAAAAGAAGAGAGTTCTTGAGAGAAAGGGGTTTCATCATCCTTTTGGTTTTCCTCAATCACTCAAGCCCGGGAATTTTCGAGTTATTGTCTTCTTCACTTAAAGAGGTAAGTCTCCACCCCATCTCCCTTAAATTTCCAGATTTTTGGTTAATAAGTAGAACTACCCTAAAGGAGTTCTTGAAGATAAAAGTGAGGAAACTTGCATGCATGTTCATTTATTGTCATAATCTAGTAAAAAGGGAGTAGGTTAGGGTAAATATGCACAAAGAAGGGGTTAGAAATTTAAGGGGGTCATATAACATTCGATAAAATGCCTAAGCGAGTTCTAATTGTGTTCATGATTCCCAATTCTAAGATGAATGTGTTGCCTTATGAATTAGATTGACGTTGCTTGATGGCTCGGTTATTTGTGATAGAAATTAGAAAGGGAGAAATTCGACACAAGGTATGTATGGCTAACTTTAATCCTTGTAAAATCCCTCTTGCTATGGTAAGCATACGGCATGTGCAATTATATGGAAATATGTGAATTGATTGTCTAGTTGATTTCTACCCCACTGTATTAGATGAGATTTTGGATTGTGACTTGGCATGCCCACTTTATTATGTGCACATATGGTAATTTTTTAAAGTTATTGATATGAAGCATTGTAAATAAGTTGAACGGTTATGGAAACACCTTGTGCATAAATTGCTGCATGATGAAAGTTTGGGGTGCTTTGAGCCCAAGTGAATGAAATGATAAATGTTGAAATTGTGATC
>ML297460.1:108187-118258 GCA_005239495.1 Nicotiana undulata
GTTCATACATACCAGTACAATTCAAATGTACTGACGTCCCTTTTGCCGGGGGCGCTACATTCTTGTGATGATTGTAGGTGGTTCTATAGCAGGTACTCCAGCCCACCGACAATAGTGCCTCCTCTACGTCCCATCAGCTGCTTGGGTGAGCCTCTTTTCCCTCTCGGGGCCCTATGTGGCCCATGCCACCTCTTTTTCCGGATTTTAATTTTGGTATTTGTGTAAGGTATAGCCGGAGCTTTGTTACCGACAAGAATTATATAACTCTTTTGTACTCTTAGAGGCTCCGTAGACAGGAAATGTGGGTTATGTACATAAGTATTTTGGGCAGTATAACTTGTAGACCACGTAAAGTAAAACTGTTTGTTATGTGTATTTTGTAAGTATTGTACCACCTGTGGGTAAATACAGAAATCTATGATTTAAATCCAGGTTGTAAGAATGTGGTTAAATTATAATAGAATAATGTACATTGGGATCACGGGGTTATACGTGGGATGAGAAAAGGAAACCTAGGTCCGCTTGACTGGGGATACCCGGTCGAGCACCGGTCGTGTCCCTCGGTTTTGGGGCGTGACAAACTTGGTATCAGAGCCTAAGGTTTTTAAAAGAGTCCTAGGATGTCTCGGAGCCGTGTCTAGTAGAGCCCTTCTTATCGGTGTTGTTTTGACCACATCTATAGTTAGGGGGCTACATGGACATCTAGGAAATTACCCTTTATTTGTTATTCTATATCGTGCGGTGAACCGGAAAGTGAAAATATCCTTGCCTAATTCGTGCTCCGTTCCAAAATTTTTAGTAATGGCACCAAAGAAGAGAGCTCGACTCGGCCTTGAGGCCAATGCCACCCCAAGTGTGGCTGTGAATCATGTACCAGATAGTGCGGGTGAGAGTGACTCCCCGACCTTGAATCTGCCTGACCCTTCTATTCCGGATCAAAGCATTCCTGTTCCTGCGGCGGCGGAGGGTGATGCAATCCCTCCCGCTGACGTTCCTGATCCCTCTACAGTTCCATCTTCCAGTCCCGGTACGTCTGATGGGGACCTTAGAGAAGCTATTCGTATGTTAGCTCAGTTGGTGGCCGCTCAGACCCAAAGATCTCATGTTACCCCTGCGTCCTCCAGCGGACAGGGAGATTACGCCGGCTCTAGAGTCAACCAGTTTCTGCGGTTGGCCCCTCCAGAGTTCTCAGGTACAGATCCAGAGGCTGATCCACAGGATTTTCTTGATGAGATGTACAAGACCCTTCGGGTGATGAAGGCTACATGAACAGAGGGGGTTGAGTTAGCTTCGTACAGGCTGAGGGGAGCAGCATATTCCTGGTTTGAGATGTGGGAGGGTTCCCCGGGGGAGGGAAGTCCTCCGGCTAGATGGGACGAGTTCGTGGATGCGCTCATGGATCACTTTTTTTCTACCGAGACTGTGGCAGCCCGTGCTACAGAGTTTGAGATCCTCAAGCAGGGCAGTATGAGTGTGTGGAAGTACCATATTGAGTTCGTGCGGTTGTCTAAATATGCTCCTCACTTGATGTTGACTATGGATGCCAGGGTTCGACGTTTTGTTCAGGGCCTTAGTCCCTTGGTTGTGAATGAAGCTGCTACAGCTGCCTTGCACTCAGACATGAATTATGGGAAGATTGTGGGGTTCGCCCAGGCTACAAAGGCTAGGAAATTGAAGATATGGTCGTAAAGAGAGAGTAGCAGCTGGGCCCGGCCAACGGGCCACTCGGGGAGTTCAGTTGGAGGAGGGAGACCAGTTCTTGGGAGAGGGTCATCAAGGCCATCCCAGTCCTATGCACAGTCTTCAGCCAGTGCACCGCCATCAGTGCCACGTTTCCAGCAGAGCAGTTGTCGGGGACCAGGGTCAGACAGTAGGAGACCCCATCAGTTAGGTCGCCCAGGAGAGAGGTCCCAGCAGCAGGGGAGGTCCGTGCCCTAAGTGCGGGAGGTTCCATACCGAGCCTTGTTATCTGGATATCCAGGTATGATACGGGTGTGGAGTGAGAGGTCATGTTCAGCGGGATTGCCATGCGCCCAGCCAGGGCAGGGGTAGGGGTTTTGCTCAGCCATCCGGTTCTTCAGTCACCACATCTTCAGGGCGTCCTCCAGCCCCAGCGGGGCGTGGTGCAGTTAGGGGTGGAGCTCGTGGTAGAGGTGGACCCTGCCGATTCTATGCTTTGAGTGGTCGCCAGAACGCGAAAGCTATTCCAGATGTTGTCAATGGTATTTTGAATGTTCAAGCACTTGATTTCTATGCTCTTATTGATCCGAGGTCCTCCTTGTCTTATGTTACCCTGTTTATTGCTTCAAGTTTTGGGATAAAACTTGAATAGCTTCATGAGCCGTTCTCTGTATCGACTCCAGTTGGTGATTCTATTACAGCGGCGCGAGTCTATAAGAATTGTGTTGTCACGATATGTGGTCGCGTTACCACGGACGATCTCATTGAGCTTGGGATGGTAGATTTTGATACTATTATGGGAATGGACTGGCTTCATTCGTGCTTTGCTAAACTCGACTGCCGAACGAGAGTCATGAGACTCGAGTTTCCTAATGAGCCGGTTATTGAGTGGAAGGGGAATGGTGTGGTGCCAAAAGGTAGGTTTATCTCCTGCCTTAAGACCTCGAAGATGATTAAGAAGAGGTGTGTCTATCAGTTGGTCCGGGTCGCGGACACCACTCCAGAGGTGCCTGCTCCTGAGTCCGTGCCTGTTGTGAATGAGTTTCTTGAAGTATTTTCGGACGAGCTTACAGGGATTCCGCCAGATAGAGAGATCGATTTTGGGGTTGATGTACTACGAGATACGCAGCCAATATCTATTCCACCATACAGAATGGTGCCAGCAGAGTTGAGGGAGTTAAAGGAGCAGTTGAAGGATTTATTAGATAAGGGGTTCATTCGGCCGAGTGTGTCGCTGTGGGGTGCTCCTGTTCTTTTTTTGAGAAAGAAGGATGGGTCGCTTCAGATGTGTATTGACTATCGACAGCTCAACAAAGTCACTATCAAAAACAAGTATCCATTGCCTCGAATAGATGATTTGTTTGATCAGTTGCAAGGTGCGAGGCTCTTCTCCAAAATTGATTTACGGTCTGGGTATCATCAGTTGAAGATCAGAGAGCAGGATATTCCTAAGACCGCCTTCAGGACTCGTTATGGTCATTTTGAATTTTTGGTAATGTCCTTTGGGCTGACCAATGCTCCAGCAGCTTTCATGGATCTTATGAATTTGGTTTTCAATCCATTTCTAGACTCCTTCGTGATTGTTTTTATTGATGGCATCCTTGTCTACTCGCGGAGTCGGGAGGATCATGCTAATCACCTCAGGGAAGTTCTGCAGACCCTTCATCATCACCAGTTGTATGCTAAATTTTCGAAATGTGAGTTTTGGCTAGAATCAGTCGCGTTTTTGGGTCATGTTGTTTCCAGAGAAGGGATTCAGGTTGATCCCCAGAAGATCGCGGCAGTGAAAGATTGGCCTAGACCAACGACCCCGACAGAGATTTGTAGTTTCTTGGGTCTAGCTGGGTATTATCGGAGGTTTGTGGAGGGATTCTCTACCCTCTTCTCCCCATTGACTAAATTGACATAGAAAGCGGTGAAGTTCCAGTGGTCCGACTCTTGTGAAAAAAGTTTTCGGGAATTGAAGTCGAGATTGACTTCGACACCGTTGTTGACCTTTCCAGAAGGTATAGAGGGATTTGTGGTTTATTGCGATGCTTCAAGGGTTGGTTTGGGGTGTGTGTTGATGCAACATGGGAAGGTTATAGCGTATGATTCAAGGAAACTCAAGAATCACGAGAAGAATTATCCGCCGCATGATTTGGAGCTCGCGACTATGGTGTTTGCATTAAAAATTTGGCGGCATTATCTTTATGGAGTCCACATGGATGTGTTCTCAGACCACAAGAGCCTTCAATATTTATTCAAGCAGAAGGAACTGAATCTAAGGCAACGGAGGTGGTTAGAACTGCTTAAGGATTATGATATGAAAATCTTGTACCATCCAGGAAAGGCGAATGTGGTTGCCGACGCTCTCAGTCGGAAGTCTATGGGTAGTTTGGCTCGTTTGGACGCGAATCAGAGGTCCTTGGCTCGAGAGGTTTATCAATTGGCCAATTTGGGGGTTTGTCTTTCAACCTCAGGAAAAGGGGAGGTTATGGCGCATAATGGGGTAGAATCGTCACTTGTAGCGGAAGTAAAAGAAAAGCAGTTCATTGATCCAACCTTGGCATAGTTGAAGGAGGCAGTTCTGAATAACAAGATTTCGGCATTTTCACTCGGCAGCAATGATGGAGTGTTGCGATGTCAAGGTAGGCTATGTGTCCAATATGTAGATAATCTCCACGAGAGGGTAATGGCGGAGGCTCATAGCTCTAGGTATTCTGTGCACCCAGGTTCTACGAAGATGTATCACGATCTTCGGGAGATTTATTGGTGGAGCGGTATGAAGAGGGGTGTGGCGGACTTTGTGTATAGATGTCCGAATTGCTAGCAAGTGAAGGCCGAGCATCAGCGGCCCGGTGGATTAACTCAACTTATGGAAATACCGACGTAGAAATGGGAGATGATCAATATGGATTTCGTGGTGGGGTTACCTTGCACTCACCGCAGGTTCGACTCAATTTGGGTGATAGTGGATCGACTCACCAAATTAGCCAAATTTTTACCAGTCAAGTCCACCGATACTGCAGAATGTTATGCTCAGTTGTATATCAAGGAGGTAGTCAGACTTCATGGCACTCCAGTTTCTATTATCTCAGATCGAGGGGCCTAGTTCACAGCTAAATTTTGGAGGAAATTTTAGCAAGGTTTGGGTACTCAGGTGAATCTCAGCACGACTTTCCATCCTGAGACTGATGGTCAGGCGGAGCGGACTATTCAGACGCTTGAAGATATGTTGCGGGCTTGTGCTTTAGATTTCAAAGGTAGTTGGGATGACCATTTGCCGCTTATCGAATTTGCTTACAATAACAACTTTCATGTTAGTATTCAGATGGCCCCATTTGAGGCATTGCACAGAAGAAGGTGTAGATCTCCGATTGGATGGTTCGAAACCAGTGAGGCAGAATTGTTAGGGCCAGATCTTGTGCACCAGGCTATGGAAAAAGTTAGAGTCATTCAGGAGAGGATGAAAACCGCTCAGAGTCGTCAGAAATCCTATGCGGACGTTCGTCGAAGAGAATTGGAGTTCAGGTAGATGATTGGGTGTTCTTGAAGGTGTCTCACATGAAGGGAGTGATGAGCCCTAGGTACTTCGAGCCATATCAGATCGCTCAAAGGATAGGACGGGTGGCTTATAGGCTGGAATTGCCCCATGAAATGTCATTAGTGCACCCAGTGTTCCATGTGTCTATGTTAAAGAAAGTGGTTGGAGATCCATCCGCCATCGTGCCAGTTAGGACTATTGAGGTTAATGAAGAGCTCATACGAAGAGGCTCCGATTTCTATTCTTGATAGGCAAGTCCGTAAATTGAGAGACAAAGAGATTGCTTCTGTTAAAGTGTTGTGGCGAAGTCAACAAGTCGAGGAAGCCACGTGGGAAACAGAGAAAGAAATGAAAGAAAAATATCCCCATCTGTTTGAGCAAGTGTAGTAGCGATCGTGCGATTATGGTCCCAAGGAAATTTGATGTTGTACTCAGATTTGTGCAAAGGAACCCTATTTTCCCCCTAATTGCCTTATTGTTGTAACTTTCCAATGCGTTCTAGAACTGTATACAATGTTATTAAATGGGTGGTGTGCAACCTTTAAAGCAAATAAAAGTTTTGTGAAACAAATGTGCTAAGTAAGTGATTAATGGTAGTGTAGATTGGTAATGGTTAAATGAATTGCCTATGATCTATTGAGGTGATTGAACTGTATGGGGCGCACTGAAATGGCCAAAAGTTATGTGCAAATTATGTGCCACTAATAGAATCTTATGCCAATTTGTGATGTAAAGAGAATGAACTATATGTATTTGTCAAGGTAATTGGATATGTGCAAGTGTTGAGGTAATGAATTGTATACCAGTTGTAGGAATAACAGAAACTGTGTAATGATGCTTGGAAATGTGTTTCGGGGGATCTCTGACAGGTAGATAGGTCTAAATACAAAGGAGACTCTGGCAAAATTTTCTGAAAATATCGGAGTTAGTGTAAATCTGGAAGTTTGCATATCACGTTTTCAAAACCAAACGATTTCCAAAATCCTCATTCGAGGACGAATGATCTTAAGGGGAGGAGAATGTAAAGACCCGTAAAATTTCTTGTTTAAAATAATGCCCGAATAAGTCCCCGAGTTGGTATATCTGTAGAAATTCTTAAAACGGACCTTGATTGTGTAAAAGTACCCCGAAATTTAAAAGAATAACATTTTCCAGCAGTAGGGCGTTATGAGATGCACTATGCGATCGCATAACGGGTATGCGGATCGCATAATGGTCGCATACCTGGGCAGGCCACTACCCAATTTGAAGGCAACTATGCGGTCCATTATGCGATCGCATTTCGATTTTGCGGACCGCATAGTTGTCGCATTCTTGCCTTTGATTTTTGCGAGGGAGGTTATGCGACGCACTATGCGATGGCATAACGTGTATGCGGACCGCATAGTGGTCGCATACCTGCACAATGTATTTTTATTTTTAGCCCACCTGGAGGGCCATTATGCGGTCGTCTCTGCGGACCGCATGTCAGGAATGCGATCGCAGTCCTGACCGTATTCCTGTGTCAGGCTCCTAATTTTTCGAATTTTAAAACCCGACCCCCAGTTTATTAAAACACCCCTCCCCTTCATTTTTAACTATTTTCTGACTAAGAATAGAGAGAGAAAAGAAGAGAGTTCTTGAGAGAAAGGGGTTTCATCATCCTTTTGGTTTTCTTCAATCACTCAAGCCCGGGAATTTTTGAGTTATTGTCTTCTTCACTTAAAGAGGTAAGTCTTCACCCCATCTCCCTTAAATTTCCAGATTTTTGGTTAATAAGTAGAACTCCCCTAAAGAAGTTCTTGAAGATAAAAGTGAGGAACCTTGCATGCATGTTCATTTATTGTCATAATCTAGTAAAAGGGAGTGGGTTAGGGTAAATATGCACAAAGAAGGGGTTAGAAATTTAAGGGGGTCATATAGCATTCGATAAAATGCCTAAGCGAGTTCGAATTGTGTTCATGATTCCCAATTCTAAGATGAATGTGTTGCCTTATGAATTAGATTGACGTTGCTTGATGGTCCGGTGATTTGTGATAGAAATTAAAAAGGGAGAAATTCGACACAAGGTATGTATGACTAACTTTAATCCTTGTAAAATCCCTCTTGCTGTGGTAAGCATACGGTATGTGCACTTATATGGAAATATGTGAATTGATTGTCTAGTTGATTTCTACCCCACTGTGTTAGATGAGATTTTGGATTGTGACTTGGCATGCCCACTTTATTATGTGCACATATGGTAATTGTTTAATGTTATTGATATGAAGCATTGTAAAGAAGTTGAACGGTTATGGAAACACCTTGTGCATAAATTGCTGCATGATGAAAGTTTGGGGTGCTTTGAGCCCAAGTGAATGAAATGATAAATGTTGAAATTATGATCTTTGAAAGGAAGACCCTTGTGATGAAATTGTTGGCATTGTTGCTATGAAATATGAATTGTCAGGCGTGGTCGGGTTGTGCGCCGCAACACTAAGTAATAAGGTGTGGGTGGTGGTGATAAGGGTGGCCGAGGTAATAAGGGTGGAAAAGTGATCGTTATCACTATTGATATGAAAATTATGGAACTCGTGAATATGGTGGTGTTGGAAAGGGAAAAAAGGAGAGATTGTAAAGTTGTTGATTTTGATTGTCACTTTCCGTGTGTTTTGATTGTAGGTCCTATTGTTGCCTTGTTTCTTATCTGTAATATTGGTTGATTGTACTTGGGATAAAGTTTGTTCATACATACAAGTACAATTCAAATGTACTGAAGTCCCTTTTGCCGGGGGCGCTACATTCTTGTGATGATTGTAGGTGGTTCTATAGCAGGTATTCTAGCCCACCGACAGTAGTGCCTCTTCTACGTCCCATCAGCTGCTTGGGTGAGCCCCTTTCTCCTCTCGGGGCCCTGTGTGACCCATGCCACCTCTTCTTCCGAATTTTCATTTTGGTATTTGTGTAAGTTATAGCCGGAGCCTTGTTACCGGCAAGAATTATATAACTCCTTCGTACTCTTAGAGGATCCGTAGACAGGAAATGTGGGTTATGTACATATGTATTTTGGGCAGTATAACCTGTAGACCACGTAAAGTAAAACTGTGTGTTATGTGTATTTTGTAAGTATTGTACCACCTGTGGGTAAAGACAGAAATCTATGATTTAATTCCAGGTTGTAAGAATGTGGTTAAATTGTAATTTAATAATGTACATTGGGATCACGAGGTAATACGTGGGATGGGAAAAGGAAACCCAGGTCCGCTTGACTGGGGCTACCCGGTCGAGCGCCGGTCATGTCCCTCGGTTTTGGGGCGTGACTCATGTGAAATAAATGATAGTGATAAGGGTGGATAGGGAAAATAAATGATAGTGATAAGGGTGGACATGCGAAATAAATGATAGTGACAAGGGCAGACAGGTGAAATAAATGATAGTGATAAGGATGGACAGGTGAAATAAATGATAGTGATAAGGGTGGACAGGTGGGATCGGGTCGCAAACCGCAACAAGTAATTGATAAGGGAGAACATTCATGATTTATTGATTTTAAATACAACGATTGGAAAATTTACTGTTTTACTCTACTGTTTCTCATATAATGCACATACAGTTGTTTCAAAGTGAAGTTTGGAAATTTACCTGAGATCTTTGTTACAGTTGAGGCCTGGAATAAGCGACTGAGTTATTTTATTTATTGTTGCAATTATCTTTCTTATTTGTGTAGAATTGTTTTATTGCTTTATTATATATCCGTTGTTACAGGTTAAGTTATAATTGCCCCGCCTTAGCCTCGTCACTACTTCGCCGAGGTTAGGCTCGACACTTACTCAGTACATGGGGTCGGTTGTACTGATACTACACTCTGCACTCTTTTGTGCAGATCTAGGTACCAGCCACCGATAGAGATTTTAGTAGCGTTCATTCTACATTCGGAGACACGAGGTATATCTGCCGGCATTCGCAGATCCCTGGAGTCTCCTCTTAGTTCATAGAGTCTGTTTTATATTTCTCAAAACAGTTATATTATTTCTTTCAGACCGTTATTTGTAGTAGTCTTAGAAGTTCGTAAATTGTGACACTAGACCCTGGGGTAGTCTTAGAGTTATTTATATAATTAGTTTCTGGATCGGTTTATTTAATTGCTTATTATTTTTTATTTGGAGTATTCATTGGAAATCATTTAAATTATGTTTACTTTATATATTTTTATTTATGCTTAAATAAATAGTGAAAAGAAATTAGCTAACCGAACTCTAACATTATCTTGCCTAGCAAGTGTGGTGTTAGGCGCCATCACGATCCCTAAGGTTGGAAATTTGGGTCGTGACACAAATAAAGGTGAATGAGGAAAGGGATGTGCATGTAATAGCAGTTTTAAAACAAATAATGAAAAATAAAAGTAATCCACATAAGTCAAGTTCATTATGGTAAAAGCCTAAGTATTTTCCCCAGCAGAGTCGCCATGTTGTCGCACTCCATTTTCCCGTGAAAGCGTGTTTCGACATGTGACAACTCTTTTAAAGGAGGAATTAAAAGAGAAGAGTCACCATCTAACAATTTTGAGGTGCATTAGGGCACCTATTTACAAATAACTCTATTTGAATAGTCAACGCCACCAAAGACCGGATAAAGGCTTAAATTACCTTAAAGAGAAGGTGTTAGGCACTCTTCGAGGCCCACAACTATGGGTCCTAGCCGAACTGTAGACTATGTGAATTATATAGTTAATCTAGGTGATCAAATAAATAGAAGGGAAGTTCATAAGTCATAGTTTCGTGTTAAAACATATGAAAATCGATACAAGTCTTAATAACTACGTTGGTATAAACCACGTTGATCTATGATAAGTATGGATACCATGCACATAAACAAAACAAAAAAAAAAAGGGGGGGGGGGGGGGGGC
>ML297460.1:118392-129521 GCA_005239495.1 Nicotiana undulata
AAAAAAAAAAAAAAGGGGGGGGGGGGGGGGGGAGGGTCCTAAGTTTTTTATCCTAAAGGATCTCCCCGTGCAACATAAATAATACTTCGCAACTCCCTTTAGGTAGGGGTTGCTCATATTATTCAGCGGGCACAAATTATCATCTCCTGCTACCCGATTACTATATTGAAGTTGTTTACTTGAAGACATTCTAATTCATATCTAAGTCGTACCTTATGCGTGCACTACCCATCCCACGTCTATGGTCCAGGAGGCTTTGGACCTACTATTGGTAGTTCTAGACTCAACTCAGGTGCTCAAAATGATAAACTAGGCAACAATAAAAACAAATAGGACTGCATATAATTGCAATAAAAGGCTCAAGTAATCTCCACACATGAGCAGGAAAGCATGCATACTGATTTATGGTTAGGCAGTAAATATTATTAAGACGTGTTGGAATCCTTAAGTCCTATAGGCATGATTTCTATCTGATTCTGGATTCCAGTATTATATAGGCAGTGCTATAATTTTT
Organism: Nicotiana undulata; assembly: GCA_005239495.1. NCBI lineage: Eukaryota > Viridiplantae > Streptophyta > Magnoliopsida > Solanales > Solanaceae > Nicotiana > Nicotiana undulata. The sequence continues at coordinate 118,907 of ML297460.1, forward strand.
GGACTAACGTATAGGCAAATTTGAGTGTTGCAGGTCCTATAGACATGAATCTAATTGTTTTGCGTAGTAAGGTAGTGAAAACAATCTTATAATTCTGAATTACTAATGATTGTTTTTATAGACATGCGTCTTAGGCAGGTGACAGTCTCTATATACATGATCTCTAATAGTCGCATAATTAGGCAATGAAGTCATTTGATAACAAAGGATTAGCAGCGTCAATCAAAATCCTATGGGAAGGATTTCTAACAACTGACAAATGGACTCGATTTTGTAAAACTTTATCCCTATATGCATGTTATCTAAGCAGTACAAAAACAACACGAAGTAGTTGATTAATTAGTTACGACCCTTTGGTCATGGTATCTAGATAAGAAAAGGTATTGCATTGTTGTATCCTATAGGCATGTTATCTAAGAGTGTTGAATAATAGACACGGAGACAAGTGTAGCATATTGGACAAATGAAGTGAAGTGTGTGCGTGATTCCCATAGGCATGCTTTCTATTGGTGTACAAAACACGAAACTAAATAGCATATAAGGCATGTTGAACAAAATAGCAAATGGACCATGTAGACCCTATACGCATGTTTTTACCCTTTTATGCAAGCATTGGGATGTACCCGTTTCCCCCCAATTTCACTAATTTCCCCCATTATTCAGTTTTGCAAGTTATTACAGACCATACTGAACAAAGCTCCAGACCAGTCACAAATGTAGAATAACCTAGTAACACATCTAGGCCTTCCAATATGCTCAGAACTTCACATGGCAAGCAGGCCCAAACTTCATATGCGAACATTGCATTTCAGACCTCTAGTACCAAAGCAGGCCCAAATGAATAACTTATTTAACCAAAGGGATGCCCAATTCAGCCTTACAGGTGACAAAATACTCATGGAATTGATTAACAATTTTCACACTTAACTCCTAAGGCTAACAACAATCTATCCAAAACACATAGACAAGAATTATGAAATACAAACGAGTTCACAAGGTAGATTCATGCTTGTATTTCAAAAAACAAAGCTAATGTCAGAGAATTGACCATCATAGGATAGTTAACTATTCCAAAAAGAGTTTCAAAAGTAAATTGATTCACACTTAGCCTAAAGAACCTTAGACACAAGATTTTAAGCATTAAAATCTCATAGAGTTTCATAGGCAAGAACAAATAGAGCATAAGCTTCACATGAAAAGATTTAACATGAAGGCTTAATAAAGACAACATAACATAATAGGTTCATGATCTAGCAATCACTTAGTCGAGAATGAGAAAATTTTAACATGCTGAGTATCAACCAGAAGACTTATAGTAAACAAAACATGTCACCTTCACATCAATTGAACAGACAAGCATCAAACCTTATGCTAGTTGGTCACATATAGGAGAAAAGTGTTGGTTATGGTATTTACTCTAAAGGTCTCAATTGATACTGAGGAATACAAGATTGAGCAAGTCTGGAACAGAGTAGTGTTACAAATAGCATGGGAAAAGACCATAGCTAATAGGAGAATTCCAGATAACAGGATGGGCATGAATGTCTCAACAAGAATTAGAACATATTCTAGGTATGAATTGGTTATTCATAATAGTATAGGGCAAGATAAGAAACCTAACTCAGAATAAGTACAAGTAATAAGCATTCGAGCATAGACATTAGTAGGCATGCCTAAGAAGGCACAAACAAGGTAACAAATAGACAAGTTGAACTACTAGAAGGCATAGAGCCTTAAGAAAATATTCAAAACATATAATGGCATGTTGATTCATACAAATTCCTAGAGACATAGATATGCAGAACAAGAATACAAACAAAAAGAAAATGAAACTGCAAAAGTCATAGATAATATTAGTTACAAAAACACAAGTAAGCAAGATGAGTGATTTCAGCAACACTTCAATGTTAATAGAAAACGAACAGTAGAACCCAGGAATCTCAGTGTGTCAGAGTTCCCATGGGTTTCAAATGAACTCTGAGCAGTGCTCACACTGAGAAATGTTCAAGAATTAAATTTCGGTGGCCTTGGATTTTCGCTGGCCAAAAGATTGAGCTCCAGAATAGTGTATGACAATAAAGAATAGGAAAGACAGTAGTAGTATTTTGCGATTAGAGTCCGTTCTAAAGGGGAGACTGGGGAGGGGTTTATATAGTAGTGTATACAGTCAAAATCGGGGAAGGCCGATTTTAAGGTTTCTATGGCGCTCTAATCCTTGTCTCGATAGGATTCGGAGCAGAGTCTGGGGGTCGACTCCGGAGTGCATCCCTCGAGATAGTATATTGAAGTCTCATCCTAGCAAACCTCGAGGCAGGATAAAAATTGAAGACCGTCATGAAAAGGCGAGAAATTCCCAAAGGCACGTGATTAAAGATGACAAGATCTACAAGAATATTACGAGTCCAAACTGAGCTATTACACAGCTGTACCGATAGCATTTATTTTGTCGTAATTAAACTTGTACTATGTTGGTATTCCCCCTTTCTATATAAAGGGGACCCCTGTCAATTTGTAACAGATGAATATTCAATACAGTAGAACATTCCCTGCTTTCTTTCCTAAACGTGCTCAAAGATTGTTCCACTGATTTATTGCTTTCAATTTAGTGTCTTCATTAATTGTTCTTCATTTACTGCCCATTATTAACTGCTAAAGGCTATCCCGAGGCCCCCGATATCACTATTTCTCCGTCGATTATTCATTATTGTCCATTACAATCTGACCTCGAGGTCCTATTTCCAGCAAGCTCGAGGCCCTGCCTTGTAACAATCTTGGTTTGCATATCTTATTTTCTTTACTTACATTTAGCATCTATCACTTAACGACTAGTATTAAAATAAATCACGTATTTTTAGAACCACAAAATCAAATATAGTTGTTAATACCATTTTCAAGGTAAACAGTTTGGCGCCCACCGTGGGGCTAAAAATAATAGTGGTTGTTTTAGTGCTGGTTTTCTGAAAACACAAGTTATTTTTCATACTTTTTCTTGTCTAAGAATCTTTGTTTTCAAGTCAAAAAATGTCTAACTCAGTAAATGCACACGAAAACAACGACCTTGAACTTTATGGAGAGAACGGTGTAGTTTCTTCAAGCGCCGATGTACCACTGCAAAACCCTGGAGTGGTACCAGGACAAATCCCCGTCGATATGGGCTCACATAACGCTCAACATGTCGATGTAAGCTCTCATACCGACGGAAGTGTGCACGGTGGAGATCAACATGAAGCGTAGAGAACTCCTGCTCGGGAGGAAAGAGAAATTAGCCTTCAAGTTATTTTGAGATGCTACAGGCACAACAAGTAGCTATTGCCCATCTACAAAGCCAACAAAAAACTCCAAGCACAGCAGCACTGAAAACGGCTCCTCGAGTCAAGCAGGCACTAGAGAGATTGAGTAACAACGGGTCAGCAACATACCCCGCTATTATGAAGATACTCGAGGACCTCACAAAGAGTATTGAATCAGGAGAAAATAAGATAGAAGCCAACGACAAAAAATGGAGACTTATAATTCTAGGGTCGATTAGATCCCGAGCGCACCCCCAATTCTGAAGGGTGTAGATTCAAATAAGTTCGTGCAAAAACCATTTCTGTCGAGTACGGCTCCAAAGCCCATTCCGAAGAAGTTCAGGATGTCCGATATTCCGAAGTACAATGGGACCACGGATCCCAATGAGCACATTACTAATTATACTTCTGTTGTAAAAGGGAATGACCTAAAGGACAACGAGATTGAATCCGTCTTGTTGAAAACATTTTGAGAAACACTGTCAAAGGGGGACATGATGTGGTATCATAACCTACCCCCTAATTCGATGGATTCATTTTCCATGTTGGCAGACTCTTTTGTAAAGGCACATGCCATTGCCATCAAGGTCTCTACGAGGAAGTCTGATGTCTTCAAAATCAAACAAAGGGAGAACGATATGCTGAGGGAATTTGTATCTCGTTTTCAGATGGAGCGAATGGAATTACCCCCAGTTTTTGATGACTGGGAAGTGCATGGCTTCACTCAGGGCTTGAACGAACGAAGTTTGATAGCTTCGAAGCAGCTAAAGCAGAAGTTGGTCAAGTATCCCGCCGTGACTTAGATAGATGTACACAACAAATATCAATCGAAGATCAGGGTCGAGGAAGACCAATTGGGAGCCCCTTCTGGCTCAGTATATCCAATCAGACTCCAAGCAAAGAAATCAAGGTCTACAGAAAGGGAGTCGAGATCAAGCAAAGAAAGGTATCAGCCATACGTCAAAGATCTAAGGGACACTTTGAGGCAGCATATACCTCGAAATGATTGGGGAATAGATCGAGGAAAAAATTACCGGGGACTCATGAGAAAAACCGGGTTTGATAGGCATTCGAGGCCAATGGAGGCACCCTGATTGTCGGAATACAACTTCAACATTGATGTATCAGACGTTGTATCAGCTATGGGTAAAATCAGGGATACCAGATGGCCAAAGCCCGCACAGTCAGATCCTTCCCAAAGGAACCCTAACTTGATGTGCGAATACCATGACATTCACGGTCATAGGACCGAGGATTGTAAGAAGCTCCAAGAGGAGGTGGCCCGACTGATCAACGAAGGGCACCTTCGAAAATTCCTCAGCAATCGAGCCAAGCAACACTTTCGATAAAGAGACGCAAACATAAAGAATGAACCAGAAGAACCTCAGCACATCATTCACATTATCGTTGGAGAAACCGACATCCCACAAGGGCCCATGTTAAACAGGCCAAAGTATCCGTCGTAACGGAAAAACAAACTCGGAGCTATATACTCGAGGACGCTCATACGTTCAGGTAAGGAGACATCGAGGCCTTGTCCCAACCACATAATGATTCACTGGTAATTTCTTTCCTTTTGAATAACGTTCAAATTAAACGTGTGCTCGTGGATCCAGGTAGCTCAGCCAACATAATCAGGTCTAAGGGGGTGGAGCAGCTTGGGCTGCTTGATCAAATCATACCCACCTCTCGAGTCCTCAATGGATTTAACATGGCAAGCGAGATAACAAGGGGGAAATCATCTTCCCGGTCAATGTATCCGGTAAAGTTCAAAACACCAAGTTTCATGTCATCGAAGGTGACATGAGATACAATGCCTTGCTCGGAAGGCCGTGGATACACAACATAAGGGAAGTACCATCAACTCTTCATCAGATGATGAATTTCCCAACAAAAGATGGTGAAAGAACAATGTATGGATAGCATCACGTGGCAAAGGAGATGTTCGCAGTACACGACATGGCACCAACATCGACACCCTCCACCTCGGAGAATCCAGAAGACAAGCAGGTCCTTAAGGGACATGTATTCTGTGAGCAATCAAACGAGGATGATGAAGAAGACTTCCTCACTCCTCATTAACAACATTGATTACTTTGCTTGGTCCCATTTAGACATGACAAGGATCCCGCCGAAAATAACCACTCATCGACTAAACGTCGATCCCAGGTTCAAACCGATCAAGCAAAAAAGAACACCTCAGTCCGAGGTAAAACATGTGTTCATCAAAGACGAGGTAACAAAACTTCTCAAAATAGGATCCATTAGGGAAGTAAAATATCCCGAATGGTTAGCTAATGTGGTAGTAGTCCCCAAAAAGGGGAATAAATTAAGAATGTGCGTAGATTAAAAAGACTTGAATAAAGCATGCCCTAAAGACTCATTCCCATTGCCCAACATCGATTGCTTGATCGATGCCGCGGCTGGCCATGAGATCCTCATCTTTCTCGACGCCTACTCCGGGTATAAACAAATTCAAATGAACTCGGAGGATAGGGAAAAGACTTCGTTCATCACGACGTATGGTACATACTGTTATAACGTAATGCTCTTTGGGCTAAAGAACGAGGGAGTCACGTATCAACGCCTAGTTAATAAGATGTTCGAACATCAAATAGGCAAATCCATGGATGTTTACATTGACGACATACTAGTTAAGTCCCTGCGCGCAGAGGACCATTTGACTCATTTGTAGTAAACATTCGATATCCTTAGAAACTACAATATGAAGCTCAACCCCGAGAAATGTGCCTTCGGAGTAGGTTCGGGCAAGTTTTTAGGCTTCATGGTGTCGAACATGGGGATTGAGATCAACCCCGACAAGATCAAGGCCATCTAAGAAATCACGGTGGAAAACAATGTGAAGGCCGTACAATAGCTGACCGGGCGAATAGCAGCCTTAGGCCGATTCATCTCGAGGTCATCAAATATGAGTCATTATTTCTTCTCCTTACTCAAAAAGAAAAACACCTCCGAGTGGACTCCGGAATGCCAACATGCCTTAGAAGAATTGAAGCGGTATCTATCGAGCCCACCTTTACTCCACACCCCAAAGAAGGATGAAACGCTGTACTTATATCTGGCCGTATCCGAAGTAGCGGTAAGTGGTGTGCTGGTTCGGGAAGAACAAGGTACACAATTCCCTGTCTATTACGTAAGTCGGACCCTGGGAGATGCTGAAACTAGGTATCCACACTTAGAAAAATTATCTCTTGCATTAATAAGTGCATCTAAAAAATTGAAGCCTTATTTTCAGTGCCATCGTATATGTGTTTTAACAACATATCCTCTTCGAAACATCTTGCACAAGCCTAAATTATCGGGCCGATCGGCCAAATGGGCCATTGAACTCGAAGGGTATGATGTCGAGTATCAACCCCGAACAACTATCAAGTCCCAAATTTTGGCGGACTTCGTAGCCGACTTTATGCCCGCCCTTGTGCCCGAGGTAGAGAAATAAATTTTACTAAAACGGGCACATCACCAGAGGTATGGAGCCTATTCACTGACGGTGCCTCGAACGTGAAAGGGTTCGGGCTCGGCATAGTTCTGAAGCCACCTACGTGCGACATGATTCGACTATCTATAAAACTGCAAAGTTGACTAACAACGAGGCTGAGTATGAGGCTATGATTTTAGGTCTCGAGTTGGCCAAAGGCCTAGGAGCAGAAGTCATCGAAGAAAAATGTGATTCCCATATGGTAGTAAACCAAGTGAATGAGAGCTTCGAGGTTCGAGAAGACAGGATGAAAAGATACTTTGGCAAACTTCAAGTCACATTGCATCTCTTCAAAGAATGGACTCTGGTTCACATACCTTAAGAGAAAAACAGCGAGGCCGATGCACTCGCAAACCTGGGATCATCCGTCGAAGAAGATGACATACTCCCTGGGGCTGTTGTACAACTATCCAAGTGGGTGATCGAAAAAGGCCATGCCGAGATCAACTCCACAAGTCTGACGTGGGATTGGAGGAACAAGTTCATCGATTATTTGAGAAGCGGGAAGCTGCCCACAGACCCAAAAGAATCGAGGGCCCTTCGAACCAAAGCAGCTCAATTTCTGCTCGACGAGAATGGAAATCTATATAGAAGGACCTTCGACGGAACCCTAGCAGTATGCTTGGGACCGGGGGACACCCAGTATGTGCTTCAAGAAATCCACGAGGGCACATGTGGAAATCATTCCAATGCTGATTCTTTGGTTCGAAAGGTGATCAGAGTGGGCTACTATTGGGACAACATGGATAAGGACACCAAGAAATTTGTTCGAAGGTGCGATAAATGCCAAAGGTTCTCACCAATGATTCACCAACCCGGCGAACAACTACATTCAGTCTTATCACCATGGCCGTTCATGAAGTGGGGGATGGACATCGTCGACCCCCTACCAACGGCGCCAGGTAAAGCTAGATTTATCTATTTATGACTGACAACTTCTCAAAATTGGTGGAAGCACAGTCCTTCGAGAAGATAATAGAAAAACAAGTCATTGACTTCATCTGGGACCACATCACATACCGATTCGGGATCCCCTCAGAGATTACATGTGACAATGGGAAGCAGTTCATCGGAAACAAGGTGACAAAGTTCCTCGAAGATCATAAAATCAAAAGAATCCTATCAACACCCTACCACCCATTCTCAAATGGACAGACCGAGTCCACAAACAAAACCATCATTCAAAACTTGAAGAAGAGGTTAGAAAATGCAAAGGGAAAATGGAGAGAGGTGTTGCCCGAAGTACTATGGGCATATCGAACAACTTTGAAAACAAGCACATGAGAGACACCGTTCTCTTTGGTATATGGGTCCGAGGCTTTGATACCGATCGAGGTCGGGGAGCCAAGCGCCAGATTTTGACATGCCACCGAGGACTCGAACAATGAGCCCATGACTACAACCCTCGAACTATTAGATGAAAAGTGAGAGTCTTCACTGGTTCGAATGTTCGCCCAAAAACAAACGATCGAAAGATACTATAATAGGAGAATAAACCTCCGACACTTCGGAGTCGGGGACTTAGTCCTAAGGAAAGTTACCCTCAACACTCGAAACCCAAATGAAGGGAAGCTAGGCCCGACCTGGGAAGGACCGTACCGCGTCCTCAGAGTAGTAGGCAAAGGATCCTACAAACTTGGCACCATGGAAGGCGAGCAACTACCAAGAAATTGGAACATATTGATGCTCAAACACTATTATTGCTAACGTATAACCTTCTCCCTTTTCATTTTTAGTTTCGTACTAACTTTTTACAGGTGTTCGATTGAGGCCATCGAAGCATCCTTCAACTCGAAGACCTAGGGTTTTAAAGCATGCGTTGCACTCTTTTCCTTTGATCGGGTTTTTTCCAAAAAGGGTTTTACTTGAAAGGTATTTATCGAGGAAACATCCATATGCTACCTAGGGAGAACTCAACAAGTATTCAAGGCTTCTTTCCAATCAACCACGAATACAGGGGACATCACCCTTGGAGGTTATCTTCTCGAAGGAATCAAAGTATGCCTAAGAGGGCCTCGATAGGAGAACATTGTATTGGGACAAACGGTCAAATGAATCGTGTCCATGTAGAACACTCGAGCCTCTGAAGGCAAAAACATGTACACATATATCAAGTATCAGATAAGGAAGCGGATGATATATACTTGGAAATAAACAGATCATAGATAAGTTTTTTCATGCCTCGACTCGAAGAAGCCTCTTTGACTGTCAAAACACTTTGTGCTTTAAAGAAGTTTACTTCTTCCACGCAAAAATGACATAAGGGCCTGAAATCGTCGAGCACTCGGGGACTGTCATCGACAGTTAGCTCATCGAGCCATCAAATACTCAAACTCGTAAGACCTCGATGAGGCAACTTTGAGCTTATAAGACCTCAGTGAGGCAGCGTTGAATCTGTAAGACCTTGACGAGGTATGCCCAAATGTATAAGACCTCAGTGAGGCAACATAAAATTGATAAGACCTCAATTAGGAAACATCAAATTCATAAGACCTCAATGAGGCAATGCCAAGTTTGTAAGACCACAACGAGGCATACTCAAATTTATAAGACCTTAAAAAGGCATAACCCCGATATTAAGACCAATGCTATATATTCGAACTTGTAAGACCCCTAAAAAGGCATACCCTCGATACAGATTCCAAGGTCACCGCACCCGAGGACTAAAAGCTACGACCAAACACAAAGACTACGGTGATATTAAAAGGCTACGACCGAATTAACGCGACATAGAGACGTCTGACTGCCGCCACAAAACTAAAGACCTTCAATTACTTCGAAAATACTTCTAAAAGAATCGGTTAATCAGGCTACCCTCGGCATAAGCAAAGGAGATTCGATAATATTAGCTCCGAACAATGAAAAGGCCTCGAAACAATCAGCCTTCGATCAAAAGTCTTCGAAAAATTAGCCTCCGAGTAAACCTCCCGAGGTGCTCAACTCTCGTCACATATCAACTCATAATTGAGGTTCTTGTTTGAGCCGTCCAAGAGTCGGATGAGCACAAAAACTTCAAAAGTCTTTAGCCAAAATAAGGGAAAAACTATAGCCATATTAGGGCTCGCATCGACCCAATCTAAAAAGAGCCTAAGGGCCGATCTAAAGAGCATAAGGGTCAATGCGTAAGAGCCTAAGGGCCACCATAAAGAGCCTAAGGGCCAATGCGTAAGAGCCTGTTGTCGTGCCCCCTTTTTCCTCTCCTTTCAGATCAGTAAGGGGTTTTGACATTATTGGGACAACTCATTTCCTTTTGGGATGAGGGATGTGAAGGACTTGAAGAGTCGCGACCTAACAAATTAAGGTGCGTTAGGGCACCTATTAAAGGTCACAGTAACATTAATTGAATAACCAAAGATTGGGTAAGGGCTTGAAATTACTTCAAGGGGAAGGTGTTAGGCACCCCTCAAAGTCCACAACTGTGGTTCCCGCCCAAACGAGCTTTGTGAATTTAAATAAGTAGCAAATAGACAGTCAAAGTGTACACAAATAATGGTTTAAAAAAGATTCGCAGTCTAAGAACACATATGTAATAACGTTTGAAGGATTTATGGCCTAAACACACATATGTAAAGGGATAAGGGAGGTCCTAAGTTGTTTATCCTATAGGATCACATCAATGCAATGCCCGGTAATCACTCCTCAATGAGGGGCTGCACGTGGCATTAGCGCACTGGTCATAATATCCACATCTACCCTTTACCCCACCCCTTAGCGGTTATTAAGCGAGTTTATTTAACGAACTCTAAGCGTGCTGTTACCTGTACCTTTCTTATGGTCCTGGAGGAGTTTAGGACCTCTAGATGTAGGCAGTTCTAGACAAACCCCT